>JAQHUG010000094.1:2430191-2454735 GCA_028555095.1 Dicrostonyx torquatus | reverse complement strand
CTGCGGGGAATCGGGGTCGCGCCAAAGCTGAACCTTGCCCAGGGACCCTCTGGAATGTGGGACACAGCAAAGCTGGGGAAAGGGGAGGCGATGTCTCCTACTCTAGCAGGGAGGCTGGGGGCTAGTGTCGAACTTACCCTGAGTTGAGCCAGTGGATCCGAAGCGGTGGCACTCACCAGGAACCCGCCGCCATGAAAAGGGCCTGAGATCTTTCTTCTACATGGGGACATCATGTTTTCCTGGCACCATTTGTTGAAGATGCTGTCTTTTCTCCAGTGTATGTTTTGGGCATTTCTGTAGAATAGTAGATGGATGTGGTTATGCACACTCATGTTGGATCTTCAGGGGTTTTCTTGCCCATTGGTCAGCATGTCCATTTTTGTGTCATTACCATATTGTTTCCACTATTTGACTGTAATAGGTGTGTATTTGTTTTAACTTATTCTATTTTAATTGATAGCCATATCTGGTTATTATTTTTTAAATTTGTGAAAATTTCAGCCTTTGCTTCTTTGGTCGTTTTTTGACACAAATAATTTTGATTTTCCTTTCATGTGACTTTGGTAGTTTTGTTGGTTGATTTTAACCCCAAAGTTCTCCAGTCATTGTCTTGTTTTTGTCTGTGCTAGTCTAATTATCCTGCTGTTTGAACTGCATTCATTCTATTGTTTTATCTTCAGGTTCAGTGATTTTTCTAATTTCCTTTAATAAGCGTACCCGGTGAATTTTGTTTATCTATTTAGTTATTTTTATAACTTCAATTTGGCTCTTTAAAAAATAATTTCTGTGAGCTGAATATGGTTAGTTCCAGCTCTAATGCCAGCATTCAGAAAGCAGGAGCAAAACAACTTCAAGTTTAAAGTCAGCTTGAGCACTGTGTAAAAAAACAAACTTGCAAATAAAAAAGTCATTTATTTTCTGTCATGTTTTAATTTTCTCTCATATTTAAATGTAATTTGTAATTGCTTGTCAAAACAGTTTTTATGGGTGTTTTAAAATCCTTGTTATGCAATTCCAATAATTGATTCATTTAACTGGTAGTGTCTGTTGATTGCTTTGTTTTCATTAATCTGATTTTCTTGATACTTGTTATCAGAAATGTTTTTGGTGTCTATTTTTTTTAGGAGACTCAGAGCCTTACTAGAATCTTCCATGTTTTCAGGCAGTTGTCTGTGTTAACATACAGGCTTTCTTTGTGGCTGCCAGTTTGAAAGACTAATTTTCTATATCCTGGGTACATACATTGCTGCATCTATATTTTTTTGGGAGGTACTGCTGGGTCTTGAATTATTCTGCTAGACTACCTGATGATTGCAAAGATGTTTTCTTAGCATTTTTTTTATATTTATCTCATTTGAAGGAAAGAAGTCTCTGTGTTTTGAGATGAAGGATCTTTCTAAGACTGTAGTGGTTGTAGGATACTGCCTTCCAGTATATACTCAGCCATCCAGCCTTATGTAGCATTCTTAGACTCACAAAATAAAGATGCTTGTTGGACTGGCTACTTGTTTTAATAGCCCTGTTGCTCATGTCCACTAAAACATAGTATCTCTGTTTGTGCATGGAGAAGTCTCTTGAGCTAGCCAACTGTTTTGGCCCAAATTTTTCATTTTTGAAATAGGTGTCATAATTCAACCTTAGAAGTTTATATGGAGAATAAACAAGTATAAAAGTACCTGAAGGCAGGGATTTTCCCTGATTATTTTATTCATTTACTTGTTATACCCATGGCAGAATCATAATACATAATAGTTGCTTAATAAGTATTATCTGAATTAACCAGTAAAATCAAGGAAAATGCTAAACAATATGTCAGTTTATTATTTGATTATCAATGAATGCTGGCTAGCTTTCATTATTCTCTTCTCTAGTCAGTGAGTTGATAGGGACTCACATCTTGTTCTGATACCAGTGCCCAACTTATTTCAGAATGCAAAACAATACCTAATGTTACTTGTTCATTGAGAACTTACTATATACTAGACATGATGATAATATGTGCATTCATAGTCATGTACAAATAGATTATGGAATAGAATCCTTAGTGCACTTGTAATTTTGACTCAGTTTTGACAATTTCTCCTCAAAAGAGCTATGACGCTTTTGTACGAACAACAGAACATGGTTATACCTGTTTCCCTGCAGCTTTGTTAACCTAAGAAATTGTCAGTCTTTTCCAATTTGTTTTCTCTAGTAAATGAAAAATCACAGGTGAGGATAACTTTGTATTTAATTTGCCTGGTGATGAGTAAGGTTGAACATCTTTCATATGAAATGCTTGTTTATTTTTATGTATTTAGTTTCTAGTTAGCTGGTTCTACATTGTAATCAGTTCTATATATTCAGGATATAAGAATTTAGCCTGGAATACAAAATGTATGTGTTTTTCAGTTTGTTTTATACCTTTGCTTTTAAGTTGTTGTGCCAAAATGTCTTTTTATTTTTATATGATTACATTCTTATTTATTTATAGACTTTGGACTTTTGGCTTAACAAGAAAGGTTTTTCCCATTCCCAGTCTAATGAGAAAGTCCACTGCCCCTCCCCAGATATTTGTTCACTTCTAATTCTTAAATATCTAATCCATTTGAAATTTATTTTTGTTCATAATATTAGGACAAAATTATATTTTATTATATTTAACATAATTGTCCAAGCATTCAAAATTTTATCTCAAAATTTCTGCAAGCAATAAACAAAGTGGTATTGGTTTATTTGCTGGTACATTTTTTGTTTGCTTGTTTGTTTTGTTTTGTTATTTTTTTGGGAGGAGGATACAGGGTTTCTCTGTAGTTTTGGAGCCTGTCCTGGAACTCAATCTGTAGACCAGGGTGGCCTGGAGCTCACAGAGATTTGCCTGCCTTTGCCTCCTAAGGGCTGGGATTAAAGGCATGCACCACTACGGCCCAGCTATTTGCTGTTTTTAATTGTGGCATATATAACTGTTTTATTCAATTATTTTGATTATAGAATTAAGTGTTATTAGTTTTATGTGCAATCATATATATCTTGGGCATTAATCCCCCAAACAGAAATGTTCTACTATTATCCAATAACTTGAGAAATATTTATGAATAATAACAGGTAAGAATTTTATAGCTATTTAAACTGTGAGAGCTAGAATAATTCTTTTAACCATAGTGTAAAGATGTTTTACTCTTTTTATTGAAAATGGATTTTTTTTTCTCACACAGTATATCCTGATTATTGTTTTCCTCCCCTCTCATCCAGATACACTCCTTTCTATCTCTCATTAGAAAAGAAACAAGCTTCTAAGGAAAAATGACAAAAGAAAATGTGATAACGTAAAACAAAAACTCACATATCAGAGTAGAAAAAAAAAACAAACAGAAGGAAAAGAGCCCAACAGAAGGCACAAGAAACAGATATACAGCAGAACCATTAATTTTCATATTCAGGAATCCCATAAAATCTTTCAACCAGAAACCATAATATATATGCAAAGACCTGTCAGGTAAAAAGAAAGCAAAAACATATAAATAAAATAATGTAAAAATGAAAATAAAAATAACAGAAACTTTAAAAAAGAGAAAACCCTGTCATGGCATTATGAAACGAAAAATACCCAAGGATTTTTATTGGCCATCTATTGCTCGTTGTACAGCCTACCCTTAAGAGTTGTTTGTTTTTCCAGTGACAATCGCTTGGAGAAAACTCAATTTTCATTTGTAAGTGACTATCAAATGAAGACAGTTTCTGAATTAGGTAGGGATGGGGACATTTGTCCCCTTCTCTTTTCTGCTCTAGGACACCATCTGGGGCAGACTTGTGTAGGCCTTGTCTATGCTGCCTTAGTCTCTGTAAGTTCATGAGTGCTTTTGATCGTGTGGTTTTAGAGGGCCTTGTATTCTTTATGTCCTCCATCCCCTCTGGCTCTTTCATTCTTTCCACCTCCTCTTCTTCTGTGTTCCCTGACTCCTAAGAGGAAGGATTTGATGGTGGCATTCCATTTAAGGATGAGCGTTCCAAAATTACTCTCTGAATGCTTGACTTTAGGTTTCTGTATTTTTCTCATCTGCTGAAGCTGCACAGAGATGCTTCTCTAATGATGACTGATGAATCCACTGATCTATGAGTATAGCAGATTGTCATTAGGAGTCGTTTGATTGCTACTCTGTTTTTAGAGCAGCGGTATTTGGTCACTGAGATACCTAGTCTCAGGTTTTTGGTCCCATAAGCAGTGTTGGATATGGCTTCTCTCTCATGGAGTGGACCTTATATCAAATCAGGTATGGTTGGTTACTCCCACAAGCTTTCTGCCACCATTATCATAGCATGTCTTATAGGCAGGTCACCATTGTAGATCAAAGAGTTTACACCTGGGTTGGTGTTTATGCTTTCTCCTTCGGTTGTGTGCAGAGTGCCATCTGGTACCAAGAACACTAGTCTGCGTAGGTTAGGCCTCTAGGTAGGCAACTACTTGAATTCTCCATCTTTATTGAGTTGCATAGGTGTTGCCTTCAAAAATGGGGACTTGCAGTCAGTTCGTGTAGAGTAACCTATACTCTTGGCAACAACCCGAGTTATTTGGGTGTTCCCATGGGATCACATTGGCCAACAACTCAATTAGATATAACTCAGTTCTTGTACTGATGGCTTTCACATTTTGATAAGAAGTGTCCAGTTGGGGTTCTGTCTTCCCCATTATTTGACAAATTCATTTAGAGTGCCTTCATATATGTGCATACTTTAGGAAATGTCTACTGCATCAAGTTTCCATACTAGCCCTAAAATGACCCTTAATTTTAGTTTTTTCTCCCTGTATTCCCTCTCTCATCTCCCTTTTCCCTCCCCCAGCCTACTGGATCGTCTTATTTCAGTATTCCAACCTGTCCATAACCATCTATTCTAGTTCCTTTCTCTCGGGAGATCTATTCATCCTCTCTTTGGATTATAACTTACTCATAATTGACTTAACTCTTGGTATCAACATATAATGCATACCATATTTGTCCTTCTGGGTCTGGGTTAATTTATTTGGGCTGATATATATATATTTTTTGGTTCTGTCCATTTACATACTGATTCATTTTGAAACAGGAAAATAATATTCCATAGCAGAAATGCCCCACATTTTTATCCATTCATCTGCTAAAGGACATCTGGGCTGTTTCTAATTTCTGGCTTTTATTAATAGAACAGCAATGAACATTGTTGAGAAAGTATCTCTGTAGTATGATATAGCATCCTTTGGATATATGCCCAAGAGTTGTATGGCTAGATCTTGAGGTAGATTGATTCCCGTATTTCTAAGGAACCACCAGACTGATTTTCAGAGAAGGAGAGCTAGAATAATCTTTACAGTATGTCTATTACAATCTCTTAAAGTTCTCAGTTATCTTATGCACAGAAAAAATAGGTTGGGAATAATAGTAATAGCACCATTGCATTGATACCTAACTTGAAGCAAAAGCCAGAATAAATCCCTCATCCAGTGAATATTAAAACATTTTTATTATACTAGAATAAAATGCAAATTTTCATCATTACCCAACATATACTAACATGTGTTTTACCTGTGAAAGTTAATTAAAAAGATAGGAACTCTCTTTTATGTCAGATATTTGCTAATACCCATCTTTGATACACTGTAAAATTGTGCTTTTTTGTACTCTTTATACTTAATAATGATCAGTTGATTTGTGTGTCCTGTGCTGTATGATAAAAGTGAAGTGTATTATTTTTGAGGACAAAATGTTCTCTTTTACCCGATGCTTCAGTCATAGTAGCAAAAAAATGAAACCTTTCATGTATGCTCCATTGTGGCTAATGCAGGTCAGAACCCTCATTAAATCTCTAATAGACCAAGTGTGAGTAAGCCTGGTCTACAGAGCAAGTTCCAGGACAGCCAAGAATAGCTATGGCTACACAGAAATACCCTGTCTCAAACAAACAAATGAAAAAGAAACCACCTTTTGTTTTCACATAGCTAAAATTTTCAGGTTTTTCCCATAGTGTAATCTTGTTTGTTTTGATTGATGCACTTGGCTTTACTTCATTTTTTATCACTATGCTGTTTATTACTATTTCAATTTTCCATGTTGATTACAACCTAGTAAATTGATTCAATGAAAAAATAATATGGATGAAACTTGTAGTTTGAAAAATATTTCTTTAAACTATATTTATTTGACTCCTAGCAGATACCCTCTTAGAGCTTTTATGAATACTCCTATATTTCAGGATTGTGGTTATGGAGAAGGTGGAGATGCATACTGCACAGCCTGCCCTCCCCGAAAGTATAAAAGCACATGGGGGCATCACAGGTGTCAGACTTGCATCACCTGTGCTGTCATCAATCGGGTCCAGAAAGCCAACTGCACAAATACCTCTAATGCTGTCTGTGGAGACTGTATGCCCAGGTAAGCCATTAAATGGTATCAGTCTTTCTGGGACTTTTAAAAGCTATTTGACTTCCCTTATCATCCTACCTCTTAGACCCTAGTAAAAGTATTCTAACTACCTATGTCATGATCTATTTAAGGTCTATGAATGGGGAACCATATCCTCCTAACTATATCCCTATATATAAAATATCCAGCTATTATCAAACACAGATGAGTGCTTAAAAGCTTTCTAAGCATTCTGATAGTCTGTCTAAAATTTAAAGTAAAAATGTCGTTTTAGACAGATTGCACAGAAATCATAGAGAAGTTGGTATTATATACCTGCTTCCCTGTCTCATGACCTTAACTCCCCTTTTGGCTATAGGATATGATGGCTTAGGAAAATGGTAGAATGAATCACACAAGTCAGAGATCCCACAGAGGTAGGTACTGCTTCCCATGCAGGAAACATGAGGAAAAGACTGTTACAAGTCAATTGCTTGTTTCATCCCTCCACATTCCTTTCTGCTCTGATCACAGGTTCTACAGAAAGACACGCATTGGGGGCCTGCAGGACCAAGAATGCATCCCATGTACAAAGCAGACTCCGCCTTCTGAGGTTCAGTGTGTGTATCGATTTTTCTCTCCTGTCTTCCCCCAAACCTCTGTATGTCAACGAAGTCAAGAAACTTCTTTATTCCTGTAGAAGGAAAATACTCCTTAGTACTCCTTCTATGGCATTATTGGTAAAGGCAGTCACTTATGACTAAACCTCAACTTTTCAGCCTTCAAACTCATTGAATATCATTTCCCTTGTTTTAAAAATTAAATCTAAATGAGGAAATTTTTTTTTGTTTTTCGAGACAAGGTTTTTCTGTAACTTTGGAGCCTGTCCTGGAACTAGCTCTTGTAGACCAGGCTGGTCTCAAACTCACAGAGATCCTCCTGCCTCTGCCTCCCGAGTGCTGGGATTAAAGGCATGCACCACCACCGCCTGGCATGAAGAAATATTTTTTTTCTTTTTTTAGTTTTTTTTGAGACAGGGTTTCTCTGTAGCTTTGGTGCCTGTCCTGGAACTAGCTCATGTAGCCCAGGCTGGCCTCAAACTCACAGCGATCTGCCTTCCTCTGCCTCCCAGGAAATATTTTTATTCATGCTTTAGGAGTTACTTGGCTGGGTTTGGTGGCATAATGAATGCTACAATGTACTTTACAAATAATAGCATTTCTAAACCTATTAACTGCAATTATAGTCAATATTGCTATTAGAGTCAATGCACGTGGTATATGGAAGTCCTTAGGTTTTAGACCACATTAATATCTGAACAAAGAGCTAGAATCTAGTCTATATCCATGTCACTTGACACTTACTTGTTTGTTTGACTTTCTAAAATTTTTGTCTATCTTCTAATACAGTCTTTAAATTATTGGTGTATCTCTAACAATCCCTAAAATTCATGATAAATAAAATAGACCTTGCAAAATACATATAAGGATAAAAATACATATAAGGATAAAATTACATATAAGTCTTAAATTAGCTGAGATTCCTAAATAATAAATCCTATTTTTTCAATATTTCCTTCAGAGTTTAAAAAGAACAGACGTAATAACCTTTTCCTTTTGATCCTTTCTGAGTCCTCCTCAATCTTTCCCTCCACAGAAACAACCACTGTCCTGAAATTTTAATCAGCTTTTTACTAGACTATCCTATGGCAATAAACAAATCCCATGTTTCCTTTCATAAGGCCAAAGCCTTCTTCCATCATGTGCCTATGATTGCTAGACTAGGTAGTGCCCAGTTCCTTGTCATAGAATGAAATGATTGAGTTGTATCAGCTCTTTACCGACTCAGTCTAGAAGTGACATGCATTGTTTACACTCAAAGTGCATTGGCTGCAAGTATGTTGATGTCTTTACTCTAAGGGTATGAAGAACACGAAGAGTGTGTCGTTAATTCATGGGCATATTCCTCTGCTACTGTCTCCACTACTGTTTAAATGTTTTTATTACATCCTGTATATTCATATTCCTAGACAAAATTGTTAGTATTTTGTATTTTAAAACATTTTTCTATAAAGGTCATCAAGCTATTCTTCACTTGGTTTTTCTCCACTTGGTTATTTATATTAATCAACAAAAGGTCTTTTATGACGTCTTAGGGGGTAAATCACGATTTACTGATCTAGTATTTACTGATGAGCATTTTAATTTGGCTCTATTTTTTAGGTTCTATTACTAAACATAGCATGAATGAACCACAAGAGCAGCATCTTTTGGTTAGTCATGCTAATTTATACCATGCCTGCAGCATATGAGTTTTACTTTTTCATTAGAATCTTACCTACTTTCAGATAAAAACATAGCAGCCCTGATAGAGATGACCTGAAGGAGATGTGGCCTAAGGAACTTTAGAGCCCTTTTCTGAATCTTAAATGCCAACATTGACTGACTCTCCTTTTATTTTGTTGTTGTTCCACAGGTACCTTCCAGTTGAGTTTAGTGAAGGTAGATGCACACACTGTTCCCGGTAAGGAAGCCACGCTTGTCGCACTGGTGGGCAGTCTGCTGGTCGTGTTTGCACTGGCCTTTCTTGGACTCTTCTTCCTCTACTGCAAGCAGATCTTTAATAGACATTGTCAATGTGGTAAGTGTGTCTGCTTAACATTTCACATGAAACAGAAGTAAAGATACAATTTTTGGCAAAAGAGGAATATTTTTGAGATTATAAATCAAGGTGCCTTCCCTATCACATTAGGAAATCCCAGGAATGATGCTCTTTTATCAGGTGGGAACTATCTGGCAGGCATCAAAAAACATGAAATGTCAAAAGGGCTAGAATTTACCTGGAAGTTTAGTAGACCAGTTTATTAGGTTTTACGGGTTTGTGGAGAGTCTCCCTTAATTGGAAATCACTTGGCAAAGAAACCCAGCGACCAATTATCTAACTTTATTTTTAAATCATAATGTAACTCAAATTATATAGACTCTTTAGGTTTATTTATTTTTAATCTTCAAAATGAGAGATGGATTTGGATAAGTTGTTTAAACTGTTTTCTCTATGTATGTATTAATAGATTCTGAAATATCAGAATTGGAGATTTAGATATATCTGAAACGTGAATAATAAAAGTTAATGAGTTCTACAGTAAGTGCTGTCAATATAGGAATTTCCCAAAACTGGATAACTGAAAGCATAGTGTTTAGTCAACATTCTTATGTTTTTCTGTCTTCCAAAATACTGCTGCTGAAGATCCGGCCAAAGCCATAGGAGATGGGTACATTAAAATCCAGACAGGTGGGCATGTTTAAAGTCTTGATAACACTTTTAATTTTGTCAACTTCATCTATCAGTCAGTAATGTAAGACAGAAAGTATAGTTTATCATGGAGCAAATACAGAAAAGGTGGGATCATCAGGACTAAATAAGACATTAGAATTCCAGACAAGAATACCGATGTTCAATGCAGCTTTAGTGCAATTAAAAGAACCAAGAACTAAACAGGGACAATGAAAAACCTAACATAGACTAATAAATAGACCTGTATTAGCAAAAGAAAGGATAGACTTTATCAGATACAAGAACTGTCAGGATTCCATAACTAAATGGATACTGTACCTGAAGCAATACGTAAATAGCTTCATTCTGTTTCTGTTGGAAAATCCTTCTTAGAGCTTCTAAGAGCTTGCTTAGTCAGTTTGGCTCTAGAGTCTATCAATGATTTATCAGTGTGTCCTCCATGTTTAAGCAAAGATGAATCTAGCGTTCATGAGATGTAGGTTTTTCCTCTTCATTCTCAGTGACCCTTCTTCAGCTTTACTTCAATCTCCTTAAAGCTCCTCTGGTAGCTCTGACAGTTTACACAGTGGCAGACTGCTGGATCTCTGTCTCATTGACCATTCAGTCTTTGGAAGGTGGTGTGTAAAGTAAGAATTCTTGCCCATTACTGAATTATGGGTAATGAAATGTTTGAGTCAAAGGTCTCAGCAACGTGAATGTCATGAGACATCTAAGACCTCCCTGTCTCCCTGTTCTTCCCTTGGGAGAGAAGAAATTAGTAACTTCTTTTCTATACTATTGCAGTATCCTCTTGGGAACATAAGGACAGGTAGCTTCCTCATGATTCCCATATGACAAATGTGCTTATTAGTACTCACTGACTTACACACATTCTATGGCTTTGTAAGGGAGGTCAACTTGATGTGAGTTAAATCCAATGCAGATGCATGGAAAAGGAATAGGATCATGACATACTAAAAGGACCATCTCCTCTCTAATCAAGAATCCATTACTCAGCTGCATCCCTTTGCTACCACTGTGAAACCTTCCAAATTTTCAAATAATCCAGACATTTGTAATTTTGTATGAAATTTTCTTATGCACTCACATAATTTGAGCAAACTGTGGAAACGCAGTCACAGTGGGGAAACGTAAAGATACATGGATTCAGATATTGAGTCTGACTCACACATGAATGATGAATTACTTATCTTTATCATTGTTGTAACAAGTTGTCACATTTAATGGCTTGCCTCAGTTTCCATAGTTCGGAAGTTTAGCAGGCTGTATGGAATCTTAATGAGGCCTAAACCAAGAAATTGGCAGGACTGTGTTTCTTTCTGTCTGTCCAAGGGGAGTCTGTTCCCTCATGAGTTTGTAGAACTGAAGTCTATTTTCTTGGTGGCTGTCAGCTGAAGGTCAGTCCCAGCTTCTAGAGCAGTAGTTCTCAGCCTGTGGGTCATGAACCCTCTGGGGGTCAAATGATGCTTTCACAGGGGTCACCTAAGGCCATCAGAAAACACAGATGTTTGTAATTCAAAATAGTAGCAAAATTGTACCTTTAAAGTGGCAACATGAAGAACTGTATTAAAGGGTTGAAGCATTAAGAAGGTTGAGAACCACTTGCCTAGAGGCTGCTCACATGTTTTGGCTCATGGCTCTCTTCTATGTCTAAAACGAGCAATGGTATAATGAAGTTGTTTAGAGAGATGTTATGCCACATCTTTCTATATTAATGCTCTGTGTCATTTCTGCCTTCTGATACTTATCAGGATGCAACTAGTAACCTAGAGAAATGGAACTAAATTAAAATGTTCATCATTCATCACAGAATTAAAAAATTCATGATTTATCTTAAGGATTTTCTGAACTCATCTGCATAATTCAAGATAGTCTTCTTATTTTAACATCTTCTACCATAAATTCTGATTGCGTGGTGCCTTTCCCATATAATATACCCAGATCATGGAAGAAAGGGGCGTATTAAAATACCTTTCCAACAAAGCATTTATCTATAGCTGAAGAAACTTTTCTTTCCTAATCCAGCATCTAGAGGACTTAATGTAATACCCCAAGGAAAGCATGTCTCTGAAATGTGTCATTTTCACCTACTTCTATATGATCTGGTCTAGTCCTTCAGGAAGAAAGAGGGAGTCTGGCTCATAGACTCCCTCACCTCCCATAGTTTGTGCTCAGGAAGAGATACCCTGTTGAGAAGAGACCCTGACTTTGAGGCATGACTCAGTGGCTTTCTGCTTTGAGTTGCAGGAGGTTCCTTGCAATATGAGGCTGAAAAAGCAGTGGAGGAGGATTCTCTTTTCCCCATGCCACCTGGCCAGGAGACCAGTCCTGAATTTCCAGTGAATGAAATCAAGCCACTCAACTCCATCCTGGATGACGACTGCAGCTCCACTCGTGGCTTCCCCACCCAGGAGTCCTTTACCATGGCCTCCTGTGCCTCAGAGAGCCATTCTAAATGGGTCCATACCCCCATTGAATGTACAGAGCTGGACCTGCAAAAGTTTTCCAGCTCTGCCCCCTGTACTGGAGCTGAAACCTTGAGGGAGAACACACTTGAAAGCTCCAGAGACAGCCTGGAGCTCCATGTACCTTTTCAAGTTCCCAGCCTTTGACTCTACTGAGGTGAGCTAGAAAAATGTGGTTAAAAGGCCAGGAGGTGTGGGCCGCTCTCAACAAACTTCCAGCCCCAGTTCTATTGTCTGATAAGGCATGGGTGGAAGAATGGCAGGAAATGAGGCTGGTAGAGGTTGGAGAGGCGACAGTTGTGGCACTAAGTCTTTGCGCTAATTTTACATCAGACTTGTAAGCCAACAATTGTTTGGAGACCCAGCAGACTGGCATGATGCCAGTTTCTTCATCTGGACCCTACTCTTGACTAGTCATATTGTTTACTCCTTTCGTTTGTATAAACACAACACCATCGTAGAAATATGCAACTCTGTATTCAGATGAACCTCAGTTCCTGAACAGTTTTATGATCTCGAGGAAATCGTTTTACCTCGTTCAGACACAGAGTCTTCTGCTCATGAGTTATTGTGAGGATTGAATGACAACATATGCAAGTGTACTTTATAATGTCTTCATGAGAGGTGTTTGTACCATGATGGCATTTTCTTCCTTTCCCTGTGTTTGGTCACAAATTACAAATTCCTTTCTATATCCACTACATTTTTTTCTGAACTTCGTAACCTCATGCCTTTGTGGTAGGCAAATCAGAAATATGCTAATCTCATTTTAAACAGGCAGAAACTGAGCCACAGAGATGAAAAGTGGTTTGCTTAAAGACACAGAGTAGCCCAGTCTCAGAACTAGGCTAGAACCCGGGATTAGCAGCCCCATTACAGAGTTCATCTAACTTCATCATTGGATTTTGAAATATATGTGTATGTATCTCAATATATATCACATATACATATGTTGTATGCATGTATGTGTGTGTGTGTGTATGTGTGTATAGAAACATCTTGGATAAAAAACCAGAACATACACAAAATTCATTTGTGCTTCATGTTCACCTTGCACACATAACCTGAAGGTACTTTCATTTACTATTCTTAGTACAAACTGTCATGTGTGTTCAGGTGTGCAATTTTTCACTTATGGTGTCATGTCAAATAGTAATAAAATTTTGAGTTTTTTGGATTTTGAATCTTTGAATTTTGCACTAAGGACACCTAATCTATTTCTTCTTCTAGAGGTTGTGTAGTTCTTGTTCATATATTGCAGTGAAAAAGAGCTCACAGCTGCCCAATGTGTATTACAGTTACAACTGAAAAATTGAAGCTCAATATAAAAAGCATAATTGTATCTTGTACTCACTTATGGGTTCTAGTTCTGTCCCTGAGCCACACATCTGACTTCTCTGCTATATGTGAGAACTGAAGACAAGATCTGTCTGAGAAGAACCACTTTGGGTTTTTCTTAAGTACATGGTGCTAAAACATAACCCAGTTTCAGGAAAAATATTTTTTCTAGTTTGGAATAGGATAGATTTGTTATCTTCAGGGCCAGGTGATAGATTTCTGCTATTGTGCCCTAAATCACTGGTCCAACCACGAACTTTTAGAGAAAAGAAAGAGGAGGGTGGTGATTACATAGCATCACAGGATTCTAACTTACTCTGCTCTTTTTCTAGGTCTCTTTCACTCTTGGCAACCTTGCCAGTGGTTGTTCCTGGACTTTCCTGCTCTTCTATTCAACAACTGTAGTGTGGGCCTGGGATGTAGCCCTCACAATAATCAGTACTCTAAAAACGGGGTACACAGGGCCCATCCTATCAGTGGATTACATCCCCACCAATTCCCAAGACTGGCCTTGAGCAGTTTTTTGTTTTCTTAATTTAGTCTGGAGACTCAGAGTTCATAGCTGTGGAAATGGCTATGGGCCAGTTAATTAATTATAGAAGTGGGGAAATAACAATGAACAAGGTAGAGTTTTTTCTGCCTGTATATTTTTTCTTCTTCTATTTTTTGTCAGGTAGATCTGAAGAAAGGGTTTTACAGAAATCTGTTGACATCTATATACCACTTTAGAGAGAAAAATAAAGTGCTTTCCAATTTAGCTTTCTGCTTTGACTCTCTCCCCTAACACCCACACCCACACCCACACCCCCCCCACACACACCAAACACTCACTCATGTACACACACAGAGTGGAAGGATATATAAAGAGAGATATTATGGGGGAGGCATGAACAGAACACACATGCACACATACAGGACATACACACATACCCACAGAGTGTGGGAGAATATATGAAGAGATATCATGATCGAGGCCTAAAGCCTTGATTTTACAACTCATGTCCTAGATTTCTATACCTGTGATAGCTCTTAAGTCAGCATATTTGTTAGAGTCTGCATTCTCAAAGATTAGGCTGTCGACAGTCTCTGCTAGGATTCAAATTAGTGTCTTTTAGATTTTAAAATTGTCTCTTTCTTAAACGTCTTTCCATTTTTACCACTCTAATATCCTTACCTTTTCCCCTCCCAGTCAGGTCTTGACTCTCAAGTTTCTGAGGAGCAGGAGTAGAGCACTAAGGAGCAAAGGGGACCATTTGGTGCTTTCTTGGCTTAAAGAATAGTCAGTCCATTTTTCTTAAGCTTGAACTTCCAATTTCGCATGCTTCTCAGTGTGAATTCAAACCTTTTTCTTCATGACCTTTCTGTGGAGCATGGCAGATGTGACCCTCAGGACTTAGATGTAAGCATCCCGTACTGGTTATAAGTATCCCCTTATTCCAAAAAGAGCCACTAGTTTTGATGCCTATTCCCTCATGGTGGTTCAAGTTTAGATGGGGGAAAGCAGTCAGGTGAGTAAAACAACTGGATCTTTTTGCTTGGGAGTTTTATATATTCTCCACAATGCTGACATGACTTAATTTATTACAAACAAAAACCTAAAGATAAGCACAATCCTTTTGGTCAACGATGCTAAGATTTACTACACACATGGTGCTTCACTTTCCACTATTCACATAAGAGCTGTCAACTCAGTAGCTCATTATAGACTTTGGTAAAGGCAGTGAAGGGGTTACTCGGTGAAATAGGGGTGCATAACAAGACTTGAATGTTTTAAGTCTTTTTTCTCCTCATTTAAAGCTTCCTGGTGAGATTTCAAAGGTACAAGAATAGGACATGGATGCATGCTAGTATTCTCTTAATATAAAGGAGGCAGAAGTACCAACATTTTGAAGCAGGTCTGCAGTGCACTGCAAGACTCTTTCTCAAAATCCCAAAGGGTAGGGATTTAGATAGTGATGGAGTACTTGCCTTTAGCATGAACAAGGACCTAGATTCCATTCTAGCAAAGCAGAAGAAAGGTATTAGGAGAGGAGGGAAGGAAAAGATGGAAGTAAAGAAGAAACTAAAACATTTTCACCACCAAAAAATTCAATAGATCCAAGAATCTGCTAGCGCTATAGAAACTAGTGGAATTTTCAATTGGAAAATATTACATGAGTTCTTCTTAGGAGCTTTCCTTGCTCTTCCTACCACTAACTCTTAAATACAGTTTATAAGATTTTTTGACTTGCTTCTTGGGTCCTTAGACTCACATCATTCTATAAGTGTGCCAGAAGGTCCAGCAGATAGTCAAAGAACAGTGGTCCTGAGTTGAACCATATAACACAGAAAGGAAGGTTCATATGGGTCTCCTGGGCCTTATCTAATATTTGAAATTCTATATCTCTCTAGCCCTAGCAGGAATTCAGGCTGAAGTTTGATCTTTCAGGACTCTACAGAATATTTTTGAGCCAGTTTTTCCTTTCCGATGTCTGGGCCTTCAATACAAGCACCCAGAAGGGCTCTAAGATACCCCCCAACCAATTTAGGGTTAGCTAAGTGAGAATGGGAAAGATGCCCCAAGGTATGAGTATTGCTTTTGGCATGTCAGTTTGATGCCTAGTGTGCTGCCCATTTGGTTCTTTTTGAAGGTTCATTTTGCCTTTAGTTCTTCTCTATTCATTTCATGAACAGAGAGAAACAAGATTTTTCTGTAGAAATAGTGTTTTTTAATATCTAAAAATCTTTCTGAATCTTTTATAGCTACTTTCTATTCCTGAAGTGTTTGGCAGTTAAAGGAAAACATGGACTTCAACACTAGGTCTTACCACTAACAGAGTATTCTCTACAAGATTTCTGTTTTTAGGATTCTGGTAAATATATCTTTAATAACAACTCATCCACAACCACTGATTAAGGGCCTTGAGGTCAAACCACTGATAAGTGTGTTAAAAGCATGGGAGAAAGATGCTAAAAGGTCCCATTGTACTTGGCAGGGGATTAGAAGCAATGAATCACAAACCTGCACCAGGCAACCTGGTCTCATGTAAGCATTAGCAAATATGTGTGAGCCAAGGTTTAGGCCTTGGTCTTTGGGCACTCTGTACTTTTTTTTTCCTGGGACAGTTTATTCTTATCTCACCAACTTTAATTAGTCACATATATACTTCTGATGGAGAAGAACTAACAACCAGTCTAAGGTAGATTGAACTTAAGTAGTTTCCAGCTGTTGAAAGGTCACCATGTGCCTGGCACTGATTCAAACTCAAGTTTGTCACTGCTTCTCAGTGAGAAGGATTGTGATGGTAGCACAGCAAAAACAATGTGATTAAATGAGCCAGGCATCCCACCACACTTTGCTTTTACAGAGCAAGGTTCTTGGTATATGTCATACCAAGAACCATCTTGGTTCCAATTTTCTTAAATTTAACAGTTGGAGTTGGTAATCGCAATAAGGTGGAGTTTTGTTTTTATTTGATTTCTAAGGTATCTCGGTTGAAAGGGAAGGGTGTTTTTTTTCTTTATAATTGATATTTGGCCATGGCCAAATAAATAGTTGCATGTTTGCTCAAGAAGTGTCCTTATAGAGTGGGACAACTTTGAGTACTATGCTTTTATGTGTCTTCCACTTGGGAATATAAAGTCAGTGGAGGAATTCATTAGAAATGTATTCAGCACAACACTGAGCCTAGAAAGTATTCTAGTTTTACATATTTGATCTGGAAAAAGAGAGTTGATTTTGTGTACATGGCAGAAGTAGGTGTTTAGTGGAGGTGAGTCAGGTTTCAGTATTCAGTTTTTTCCTCCATTTACAAATTCACTGGAATTTTGAAAGGATGTAAGTAGTATGGGAGGTCAACTCTCTTCCTTAAGGGTCTTAATATTAGGTCAAGTAAAAATGTCAATACCACTCTCCCCAACAAACAGCCCTGCCACACTGAGATGTCACCCTCATACACCCCTCTCAATTTATTACCAAGGTCTTTGGTATTTTGTGTTTAATGTAGGTAGATTTTAATTATTGTTTTCCTTAAATGAGCTATTTATAAAGATTTTGTCAAATCTTGAGCCATATGCATGTGTGGATACTGACAAGTTGTGTTTGGATTATGAAAATCTGCAAACAATTTATATGAATCAATAAACAGATGTACATTCAAATGTCTTGTTTATTCCTCTGCTTTTGGGAACTGGGGTGACTCATTTGGCTCTTTTCTGTGTCTGCTCAGTCAGTAGAGGAAGAAATGTGTTTCTAATCATTGGGTGTAGCACCAGGGCTACAGAGATTCTGACTTGTAACCCAGGAGATCTGAATTATAGTCTAAATTATCCTGCTTTTAAATTGTTTATGACATTTATAATCTTGTCTGTCTACAGATCTACAAGACAATTTTATGTTCTAAACTTATAATTCTTAAGAAGGTTTATGTAGTCTTCAGACTGCATGCATATATTTGGAGGAATGAACCAAATTCCTATTTTGTCACACTGTTTTAAAAAATAGGGAAAAACACACATAACACACACAGACACACAGATGCACACACAGAGACTAGACCATTAGTAAGATTGCCTCTTAAAAACATTACCTCCCATTGTTTGGTCTGTAGTTTTGCTTATGATGTTATTTGATTCAAGGGGCTGCTAAAGGACTAACATTTGACTTGAAATGTTCTTAACTCCTATAATTTAATTTAACACCAGGACAACTAAATTTTTTCCTATCTCAAATATTGTCGAATCCTAATAAAATACATACTGACAAGGATGTGAAAAAAGAAGAAACCCATACATTGTTGGTGGGATTGTAAAATGGTATGACCATTTGAAACAGTTTGGCGGTTCCTGTAAAAGTTAAAGCTTCAGATGTCATATGATTCAATAATTCTACTTATCTATATATTCTGAAGGTAATTAAAAACTTGTACACATAATGCCTTGACTAAACACTCTTATAAACATTGTTTATAATATTCAAAGTCAATAACAATCCAAATTTCATAAATTGATGAATGAATAAACAAATTGTAATATAACATGTCATTAAACAACAATTAATTTAAATTCTTATACATGACATGCCAGAGTTCAATCTCAAATTATACGAAGTGAAAGGATCCAGGTACCAGAAGGCACATGTTACATAGTTACATTTATATTAAATGTTTGTGGAATTTAAACTAGTGGTGACAGAAGGTAAATTATTGGTCTCTTGGTAATGGGTACAAGAGAAACAACTAAATGTTAATAGTCATATATGATCTTATTTAGAAGATAAAAATGCTATGGTGGTAGCTGTTCTTCTCAGTAAATTTATTTAAAAATGCAGACCAGCAGCCGGATGGTGATGGTGCACACCTTTAATCCCAGAACACAGGAGGAAGAGGCAGGTGGATCTTTGAGATAGAAGCCAGCCTGATCTACAGAGCAAGTCCCAGGACAGCCAGGTCTACACAGAGAAACTCTGTCTTAATCCCCCCCACCCAAAGCAAAAGAATTGTGGAAGACACACTTGAAATTAATGAAGTTTTATTATGTAAAATACTCAATAGGGCTGTTTTTTTATTGTTAAAAGAAAAATTTACATTTATTCCCCTTGTTCCCTGCCCTCCCGCTCCCCCCCCTACACCACCACCCTCCCCCTGCTTCCTTAAGATGGGGCAGGATACCCTGCCCTATGGGAAGCCCAAGGCCCTCCCCCCTCCATCTCGGTCTAAGAAGATGTGCATCCATATAGAATAAGTTCCCAAAAAGCCAATACATGCAGAAGAGATAGGTCCCACTGCCATTATTATTGGCTTCTCAGTCAGTCCCCACTGGCAGTCACATTCATAGAGTCCAGTTAGGTCATATGCTCATTCAGTCCTGGTCCAGCTGGATTTGATGAGCTCCCAATAGATCAAGCACACTGTCTCTGTTGGTGGGCCAGTCCCTCACGGTCCTGACTTCCTTGCTCATCTTCTCCCTCTTTCTGCTCTTCCACTGGACCTTGGTAGCTCAATCCCTTGTTCTGATGTGAATGTGGGTCTCTGGCTCTATCTCCATCCATCATGCGAAATTTCTATGGTGACGATTAAGATATTCAACAAAGTAACTAAGGGACAAGTTCAGTTCAGGCACCCACTCCTCTGCTGCCAAAGTACCTAGCTGGGACATCCCTGTGAATACCTGGGATCCCCTCAAGAGACAAGTCTCTTGCAAATCTTAAAATGACTCCCGTTAATGTAGATATCTTATTCCCTTCTCCAATATTCAATAGGGCTGTTTTTAAAATGTTTCATGATCACTGATCTCTGAGTTCACTTTTTGACTTGTTAATTTAAGTACTTTCCATATACCTTCATTGTCAGGGCTGAGTCTGTTCTCTCTGTCTCTCTCTCCATCTTTCTCTTGATCTCTCTTCCCTTCCCTCCCTCTTTTCTTTTCTCTTTCATACACTACTTCATTACTCGATTCAGGATAAAAAAGAAAAGAGATGTGTTCAGCTCTATTCTTTTTGAACTATCTACATAGGCAGGGAGAAAGAGAAAAATGAAGTATATAGGAGAAACTTAGAGGAAGGTTTAGGTATATGATTCAGACCAAAGGAGAAAGATCAGGGGAAGTCATTACAGTCTTAGGATTGCACAAAGAAAACATATGTTAGTCAAAAACGTACCAATACAGGACACAGCGGGGCATATTAATATTATTGTATAAAATATTGATTGCCTGGCAATTACTAGTTGTTGAGAGGCTGGGGACTGTGGTGAGACTGTCCTGTTTCTGGATGTAAGAAACATGTCAGGTCTTATATTCTCACTGAATTAAAATTAGGAATGTTTCTGTAGTGAAGATGATTAAATCCACAAACATATGCATAGAGATGGAGGCACAGAAATAGTTAATATGTGAGCAGTAACCTTGTCTGCTCTGGAGTTGAGATCACTGTGTGGCTGCGCTAGTCACAGGGAAGTGAACTAACTCCCACTCTACCCTAGAAGGATGTGGGGAAACTAAATCTCTGAACAGATGGATAAGAGCAGTAAAATCATCAAAACATTAGACAGGGAATTTTTAGATTGTTATTAATCTTTGTATTAGTTACTAGGAGCACTTACATTCTTCTGGACTAGTAACACTACTTATGTTCAGAGTGTGACTGGTAGGTTTCTGTATACCGAGAAGTTAGCCTTTTAAGGACTGAGAAATCATGTATATATGAATATTGGGATTTTAAGTGCTGTTTTTTTTCTAAAGAAAATGGTATCTTACTTAGGAACCTTGCTTAGTTGCAGAGCTAACACCCTCTAAGTTTTTCTCCTTGTCACTTCTCATGGAAGCAGATTCCATTCCTTAATAGCTCCTTTGTAAGGAATAGCACAGTGACAATGAAGCAGAATGGAGTATTCGTATGTGGTAGTTAGTGTACTGATTAATTTTTTTTGTCAGTTTGAGACAATTTAGACTATCTGAGAAGGAACCACAATTGAGGAAAAGACTCTCTCAGACTGACCTGTAGGCAAACCTGTAGGACATTTTCTCCATTAACCCTTGATGTGGGAGAGGCTAGCTAACAATGGGTGGTGCTACCCCTGGGCAGGTCGTCCTTGGCTGTAGAAAAGGGAAAACTGAGTAAGGCCAGGAGAACAAGACAGTAAAAAGCTTCATGGCCTCTGCTTCAAATTTCTACATCCAGGTTCCGGTTACATCTGTTCCTGCCCTGACTTCCCTCAATGATGGATCTGGACATGTAGGCCAAACAAACCATTTCTTCCTGCAGTTGCTTTTGGTCATGGGGTTTCTCAAAGACATTTAAAAATAAAACTAAAGGACACTCTTATGTGAGTTGACCCAACTTATTCATCAATACCCTGTATTTTATTGAACCAAAACCTCATGGTATAGATCGTACTTGCCCTTGGGAATCTTCATCTTATAAAGGAGAAAACTGAAATTCTGAAAGATTTAATGATTTTCTGATTGTTATATGACAATATTGAGGAAAGAGACCTGGTCAGTTGTCCTCATCAACTTAGAACATGAAACCCAATATGGACAAGTTCAACAGAATTGCAACATACGGGTTGCCTGCCCATGTATCCTTCAGCATTACCAGTGCATAAATTACATTCAATTTCAAATTTCATATGACATTAAATGATGTTCTGGAATTCTAGCTCATGTCTGTACATCCCTTAGACTTAAGTGTGTTCTTCTATTTCACAGATGCCTCCCAATAACAGGCACTAGGAAACACAATGTTTATCCAACTAAATCCCCCATATTGCTTATATGGTGAAGGCTAGGTGGAAGGAAAGCAAACACACAAATTTCAATGATCACAGATCATCAAAATTCTCAGAGAAAGCCTGTTTGCTTGTTTTTTTCTTCAAGGCAAAATCTAAAGAGAAGTGCAGCCTAGCCAAATAGCATCACTGTAAGCAATATTTGTACTACTTAAGCCAAATACAGGAAATTTGTTATTTTACCTTACCCTTTCCAGTAAGTTAGTGTGATGTGGGGGTCAAGGCACATAATCTTACTTTCCTATAATGACATATTCTTTTCCATCCTACCAGGCTACTACCTAACAAGGCCAAATACAGCATGGAGACTCTGTCACTACCTGCATCTCACTAAGGTATCAGTGGAAGCCTACCATGAGTCTGGGATTTCACCTTGCCATGTAGCTACAGAGCACTCCTCTCACTTCCAGCCCTGCTAGTAATTGTTAGTGGCATTTATGTGAAAGCCAGAACAAAGTATCTTTCCATTCAAATGTGTCAGTGTTGGTCATCAATGGACTATTAATATGTTACCTTCTGACCAGATCAGTATCTACAAAAATCTCAGAAAGATTTAAAACTTTCATGTTACCAAGAATAAAAAGGGGTCTCTCACTTCAAGGGTATAATGGGAGGGCTGAGTGAAACACTTCGACCCCAACAACAACTGGCAGTAATAACAGGGTGAGTTATGTCCTTAAATTTTTGTGCCAGGTTCCTTGTAACCTTTCTTACTCCCAATTCTTCCACCTTTAGTCACTGTGACAACCACCCTGGTCACCGTTGCCTATTTATCAATCATCTCATAACACTGCAGATCCTTTGTGATTGCAATTTCCTCTGTGTAGCATAATACCTGACACTGTTTGAAGTTGAAGTTTCTTCTTAAATGTTACCATCTCAGCTAAGCTTTCCTGATTTTCTTAGGTCTCAACATGCAAGTTCCCTTCCAGCATCATATTTCTTTTCTCTGCTATTAGTTTTTATTTTGTTAAACCTATTTAATCCAAATAGCATTGGCCATATATGCATAAGCATGGAGCCATCCTACCAAGGCATAGGTGTTTTACCTGTGAACATACTCCCAAAGAATGATGACTTCCATCTTTCAGCACCTACCAACTGCCAAGAGCTCCTTAACTAGGGATGGGATTTTGTGATTCTCTCTCCATTCCATTGCTAAAATTTTAGCTGGCTTAATCTTAATCTTATGTCAGTAACTGCACCGCTGTGAGCTGAGTATAATAGCCTTATCAAAACCAGAAGATAGTATTTTACAGCACTCCTGCCTATTCTACAACTCTTAAACTCTTTCTACCTTTCCTTCTGTGATGTTCCCTGAACCTTGGGGCCTGATGTCGCATTTAAGGATGAACACTCACAGTCAGTAATTGACAGCATTTTTACCAGTTATGAATCTCTGCATTGGCAATAAAATATTTTTCAATTAAACAAGCTTGGCAAATGCCATTCTAGATATAAATAAATTTCATGACAGACCCCGAACTCCACTACCCTCCTGTGTTTAGTGCCTTTCCTTCTGGCATCATCTCATTTATCCTTAAATCACATTTCATGTTTGATTTCTAACTGAAGTAGATGAAGACAAAAATAACTGCATTCATTTTAATTGGTTAGATCTAAAGCAGAATAGTTTAACAACTATTCCTAAGTCACATAGCATGGAAGTGGCAGAAGCAGAATGATAAAAGACGTTCATAACATCAAAGACTGCTGATTACAATTCATCCTTTACCATGCTCTGCTCTGGAATCTACCAGTAGAGCAAAGTGTTTATTATTCAGGAGGCATTGAGGTGAGTAACTAAGGACACAGACTTGAGAAATCAATGGGCTCATTTTCAATCGTGTCTCTGGCTGCTATATATAAACCTGACTTTAAAACTCAAGTCAGTTTTCCTGTTTGTACCTTTATATTTCTTTAGTAAAGCAGAAATAAAAATTGTTCATAAGATGACTCACATCCCGGCTCTTATTATAACGTGGCATGTTGTATATGTTCTATCAATATTTGCCATAATGAGAATGGATGACTAACCTGGGGTCAGCTAGCAGTTGTGGCCTCTGGGTTGCTGTGTCTCCATTGTCTCCAGGACCATAAGATGTAACTGTTTCCATCCCCACATAACTCAACAGGATCTGGCTATGTAAGCAAGGATAGTGTTTAACTGGTGAACCTCCTGCCCTTCCTTACCAAGTACTAAGATTACGACATGTTCTGCAGTGACAAGCAAGATTAAATTATTAACTGACATCTTCGGGCTGATATCTTGCTTTTGTATAAGTCTCACATTTCTCGCATTTTGTTTCTGTGAAAGATAAACATTTTCTAAATGTAGAATCACAAAAGACTGCAGAGTAGAGTTGACTAGTGAACAGGTAAAGTAATTTTGAGAATTCCTCAAGGGATTTTTTTTTCTTTTTGCATTTTCTAGTGATATGACAACAACATATTCAATACTAAAATTTTGAGTTAAAAATGTATACCCTAGCTAAGATTCCTAGCAATTGAAGGTACAGAGCCTGAATGGGCCATCTCCTGTAAACAGGCAAAACTTCCAGTGGAGGGACTGGGACACCAACTCAGTCATGTAACCTTCAACCTACAATTTGTCCTGCCCGCAAGATGTGCTGGAGTATAGGCAGTGGTGTAGAAATTGTGTGAGTGGACCAACAGGTCCAGCCTGAGACCCATGAGGGAGAGGGAGGCCAGGCATAACATTGCTTAGAGGACCAGAACCCACAAGCAGGACAGCCCTGAGACACAGGATAGAACCAAACACTACTGGCAAAAAAATCAATGAAATGATTTCTAATAACACTCTGCT
>JAQHUG010000094.1:2399396-2426978 GCA_028555095.1 Dicrostonyx torquatus | reverse complement strand
CCTGCTGCACGGGCCTTTCTCCTCCGGTGGGGGTGGTTAGATCAGATGCCCTCTCAAGAGTTAATATTTTTAAAACAAAACATTTAAAAATGAAATAGGTTTATATAACAATAATAACATAAAAGAAAAGGTCATGAGCATGAGAAGGAGTGGGTGGGACATGGGAGAAGTTGGATGGGGAGAGGAAGGATTGGATGGAAATGATGTGAATATAGTACTTGCATATAAATTCTCAAAAATAATTTCTATTTTTATAATATTGAAAATGCTGGCTGGAATATAATTCTACGTTTGTATCTCTCCAGTTTGTGCTCTTTTGCAATTTTATTTTCTCTGTCCCTAATGAATTTCTATAATCATAAAATACTAATAATGATATCAATTTTCTTGTGTTATGGTAAAGATTAAGTAAAATAGGCTATGTGACAACATTAGAATTATGTTGTAGTGGTTTGAATGAGAAATATGCTTATAGGCTTAGGTATTGGTGTACTTGGCTCCCAGTTAGCACTATTTGCGGATGTGTAGGAGATACGGCCTTACTACAGGAAGTCGATCACTGGAGGCAGCCTTTGTGTGTTCACACATCCAGGTCATGCTTTCTGCTTCCTGCTTGAGACTGAAGATGTGAACTCTCAGCTTCGTGCTCCTGCTGCAGTGCTTTCTGCTTGCTGCCATCCTTCCTGCCCTGATCAACTGTTCGCCCTCAGAAACCATAAACTAAAATGAAGTCTTCCAGAAGTTCTTTTTGGCTAGTAATAAAAAAGTAGCCAATACAAATGTGTGGCAGATTTTAAAACCTTAGTGAAAATTATTATAATCATTATTGTTATCATCACCATTCTTTTTTATTTTTCACTATTCTTTAATTATATAATAGCAACTAGCTCATAGTATTTAGTAAATGTTATTGATCATCATTAAATCATCATAATATTAAGACGTTATTGCTGCTATGACAAACTCACATAAATTAATGACTTTAACAATGCAATTAAAAATTTAGTAAGGTTCATGATATTTCATTTCTACTTTTCAAACATCAGACAGATGTTATTAGACTAAAATAAAACCTTTTAGGTTACATTACTGTCTGCAGGTTTGAGGGAAAAACAATTTCCTTAGCTTTTCGAGCTTCTAAATGTTGCCAGCATCCCTTTGCTTATGGCTTCTTATTGTATCTTAAAAGTCAGCAACAACAAGCAGAGACGATCTTACAAGGACAAGTCTATGAGGATTGTTCTGATCATTCATATAAGAAGTTTCAGTCCACTTTCACTGACACATTCTTTGTTTGTAAATGGTCCTAGGATAGTTTATGAAGGCTGGTCTTGGGTCTAGAGAGATGGCTCAACTGTTATGAGAGTAAACTGCACTTGCTAAAGACCCAAGATTGGTTCTCAGCACAGATTTCAGGTCACTCTCAAAGAATTCTAAGTCCTGCTCCAGAGGCTCTGATGCCACTGGCCTGCACAAGTAGGGGTATTTACATGCTCATACCTCCAGGCAGACATGAAAACATATGCATAATGAAAAATATAATGATTCTTTAAATATGAAGAAAACTAGTAAAGCATTAGCCTGTGAGAGAACCAGAAAGTAAGCATCAAAAAGCATTCTGTCATGGTTCTCTAATCCAAATTCCTGCACTGACTTCCTATCCTGACTTGTCTCAGCTGCTTTTGATCAATCTGTTTTATCACAGCAACAGATATCAAACTAGAATAGAAATTTGTACCAGGAAACTGGGCTGGTGCTGTGATAGACCTAGTCATGTGGCTTTTTAATCCTTTGGACTCTTTTGTGGGAGACCTGTGAAGGATGTTGGGAACCTTGTGCTCTAAAAGTCATTGGCTTCTCAAAACTTAATGAGCTATTGTGTGAGGGAATGTGAACTGCGGAGGTTTTGCTTGTGAGAGTTCAGAGGGAAGAAAAGACTTTATTAGGGCTATTTTTGTGAGAGCTGAAATTAACAACCAGTGATTGCTGATTAGCTGGAGCTAAAGAAGCAGCTGTCCTAACAAGAGATCAGTATCATTAAGGTGAAACCTGTGCATCTTTGGGACAATGGATGCTGGTCCACTAGGTTGAAAAATTTGCTTTGATTATAAGAGATCATCAGCATTGAGGTAAAATCTTCTGGGAAGTATTTTCTTCAGGTCGGCACACAGAAGCTGAAGAAGGCTAAGTCCCTGCACAGAAGTTCTTAAAAGACATTGTTGGGGCTGCCTCTTCACTTGCAGTAGAGAACCCAAGATACTGGCTATGCCAGAATCCTGAGATGTACAACACGAGAAGAAGCAAACGTAGAGTAGAACTGGTCTAAGCGTGAGAAAACAAGGTATGCTGCAGATGGAAGAGCTAGAAATTGGGATTGTCTAAGGCCCTTTGAGCCAAAACACTGTACAATGAGTGAGACCCAGATGCTCAACATTGAGCTCCAGGCTCCGTAGCCACACTGCTTGATTTTGATTTTGCTAGAAGGCTAATTACTTTATAATGCAAGGATTTTCTCATTTAGAATAAGAAAGGGTATAACTTAATTTTATTTTATAGAACTTTGGATTTATAATGAGACTATAAACTTTCAAAACATGAGAAAATTTTTGTAAAACAAAACCTTTGGGAACTACAAAATTTTATAGTTTGTGATTTTTAATAGAGTATTTTTATACAGTGTATTTTTATCATATGCAACCTCCCACTTCTCTAAAGCTACTCCCTCCAATCCATCCTAACAACTACCCCCATCCTAGTCTCTTATTTACTTTTTCTGTCCTTCCTCCCTGGCTCCCTTCTTCTTTCTCTTCCTTTCTCCCTCCCTCTCTCCCTCCCTCCTTTCCTCCCTCCCTCTCTCCCTTCCTTTCTTTATTTCTTTCTTAATTTTTTAAAAGAAAGACTAAAACACGGTAAATGTCCTGGTCCTCTAGAATTTTCAATTTTCCCTCCCCTCTTTAGTGACATTCCCTCAGCCTTAAATATAGGGGCTATGTTGTAAATGTATTAATTACAGACTAGAACCCCACGGTCAGTTGATCTTTTTGTTTTGATCAATTGTGGCTTCCTGTGATGATTCCCTGTCTGTTGAAAAAATAAAAAAGAAGAGGCTTCTTTGATGTAGGGAAGAGACCTACACATATCTAAGAATATAACAATAAGAATATAGGTGCAAAATTTAGAAAATACACTGGTTTAGAAAACTGGCAATAGTTAAGTTCTCCTCTAGGGACCATTGCATCACCATTCATGCGTAGCTGGTTAATTTTACACTGCCAAGAACGACTTTCTTCCTACTGAGTGGAATTTAAGCCCAATTAGATGACTGTTGGTTACCCCCAAAATATGTGCTACTATTGTACCTTTTGGAGTATCTTGCCATGTTGCTTGCAGGTAAAGATGGATTTCTTTTCTCTTTTGGCAGCTTTACGGTTACAACAGATATTTTGAGATCTAGCCAACAGTGAAGAGTCTTCCAGGTCAGACTCAGATCTATTTTTCCAAATCCTGTGTCTCAAGTGTGTGATATCATCAACAAAAGGACGTTATCTTCTTTCCCTGGAAGGCACACAAAGCAATGACAATACCCAAATTGTTTGGGGGTCTCTTGGATTCTCCTGACTTGAAAGGAAGCTTCCCATGGCCAGTACTGGGTTTTTGTTTGAAAGTCTATGATTTTATGGGGGAGCACTGTTACCACAAATAATATAACTTCATTTAAGAACATATTTTCATATACATAAACATATATATTACATGTAATCTTTAGTAATAACAGTACAATTCCTTTACCTTGCTCTAAGATGAAGTGTTGTTTCCCCCTCTTCCTTCCTTCTCCCTCTATATTGCCTTCCCTACTACCTCCGCATGTGAGTCTTCTCTACATGTCTTTCTTTTTCACCCTTCATAATAATTGTGCTCAACTGTTCACCTCTCTGTTGACCCTGTCCTGTGCCCCATGGCTCTATTTTATTTTCTTGGCATCTACAGCTGCTCCAAGATATATACTTCCATCTAAAAATTCAAACTTTGCATCCAAAACAAAAGAAAACGTACTGATTGTCTTTCTAGGTTGAGGTGACCTCTAACAATAACAATTTTTAGATCCGTCCTTTTACTTCCAAACTTTATTATTTGATGTTTTTATGAATCCATGACAGTGAGAGATCTTTCTGTCTTTTGGTGTCTTCTTCAGTTTCTTCCTTCAGAGTTTTAAAGTTTTCATTGTAAATCTTGCATTGCCCTGATATCTCCTAGACTATTATAATTGGTGGTGTGTCCATGCTCACTTTCTCAATGTGTTTGTGTTGCTATAAAGAAACTGAGTTTTGTAAGTCAATTTTGTATCCTGCAACTTGATGAAAACAGGTAATTTTTAGACATTTCATGCTATAACTTTGGGGACCTTTTAGGAATAACACCATATCATCTGCAATTAAAGAGAATTTGACTTCTTTTCCTATTTGTATCCCTTTGTTTGCCTTCTCATGTCTTGTTCTAACTAGTGCTTTGACCACTATACTGAGAAGGAGTTAAGGTAGTAGAAGGCTCTGTCTCACTATTGATTTTAATGATATTGCTTGAAGTTTTCTCTATTTCAGGCATTGTTGGCTCTATATTTGCAATATATAGCCTTTATTATATGGACGTATGCTCCCTCCAGTCCTATTCACTGTAGGACTTTTTTTTTCATGAAGCAATGTTGAGGGTTTTTTTGCTTTATTTTTCATTTATTTACTTTTTTATTTATAAACAATCTTTTTTCATTTTACCAATCCCAGTTTTCCCTCCCTCCACTCTTCCCATTCCCTTCAGCTTCCCTCCAACCCCACCTCCACTCATTCCTCAGAGAGAGTAAGGCCTCCCATGGGGAATCAACAAAGTCTAGCACATCAAGATGAGGCAGGACCAAACTCCCCCCACCCAATTCCATAGCTCCTTCTTTCTTTTGGCTAATTTTGCCAACAGTCTACTGATCTTGTTTATCTTCTCAAAGAACTATATCTTAGAAGAAGTTATTGTTTTCTTTGTTTTTATTTCATTTATCTATCTATCTATTTTGCCATCTACTGGATTTGGGCTAAGTTTGTTATCCCTTTTTTGAACACTTGAGTTACACCATTAAGTAATTTATTTGTATTCTTTCTAATTGTTATATAGGTACAAAGAACTATAAATGTCCCTATTAGGACCATTTTTATTGTATTTCGAAGGTTTTGTTGTGTTGTGTTTTCATTCCCATTTAGTTCTAACATTTTTAAACTTTTTGATTTTTTCTTTAATTCCAAGAGTTCATGAAATTGGGTACATCAGAGTTTGGTGTGTATATATTTAGGATTGTGATGTATACTTGATTAATTTTCCCTCAGTTAGAATGAAGTGTCTTTCATTATCTTGTTTTATTTGTTTTAGTTTGAAGTCCATTTTGTCAGATAGTAAGACAGTGACACTTATTTCTTCCCAAGCCAGTTTGCTTGGGATATTTTATTCAACTACATTATTTCTGTGTTCTTGTACACTATTCGAGTGTTCTTTCTCTTCTGTTCAATTTCAATGAATTGTACATATCTTCTTTATACTCTTTGAACACTTTGATAAAATTTTATTGCTCTTTTAAATACTCTATCCTGAACTTCATCTAGGCAATTCTCATTAGAGAACATTTCTATATTACTAGTGGAATTGATGGAAGTTTTGCTAATATGATCTTTCATATAGTTTGTATTTTTTTTTTTGCAATGATCTGGGCATGTGGACTGCGTTGGTTGTGTATCTGATATAAGCTTGCCTTAGGTTAGGTCAGTGAAGGAGATGCATAATAGAAGTTAGGCCCTAGAAAGTAAGTTCTGGAGCTGCTTGATTGGACCTAGGCTAGGCCAAGTTTGTTCATGAACCCTATGTTTAGAGCTAGGCCTGAAGATGGTGGCAGTTATGAATGGCAGTTGGAGGAGGGACTCACTTGACAATGCTGGTTCAAGATTGTTTTATAATATTAGCATATCATAGCCAAGGAATTAAAAATAATGACCTGAAGTCATGTGTTTGTGTATCTAGTTGAAAGGACATAAAACATTTTTTCACATTAACTGTCAACTTTACATAGTCTATAACCATCTGAAGAAAGTCTCAATTTTATTAGGTTGGTCCCTGAAAATACATCTTGAAGAGTATATTGGTTGTCTTAATTTATATAGTAAGGTTCAACCCACTTTGAGTCCGGCAAGTTCATGACAAGGCAATTTTGGAGTACATAAGAAAACTATCTAAGCATGAACCTGTGAATGATCCAGAGAATAAACCATCAAGCACCATTCCTCCATGGCTCCTGACTTGAGTTCCCACCATGACTTTTCTTAATGCTGGATTATAACATAGAAGGGCAAGCCAAATACGTATTTTCTCTTCAAGTTTCTTTTTTTGAAAGCACTTTGTTATAGTGACATATGGAAACTAAAGCACCATTTCAATAATTTTAAATGTACAGTTTAGTCATATCAAGTACGTTCACATTACTGTTCAATTATTACCATTATAGATCACAATACTTTTCTGACTCCTCAAACACAGTGTCTATCAAATAAACTATGTGTTTGGAGTATAGATCAATTTTTTAGAGTACTAACTCGGTATGTGTAAAGCCTTGAGAAATTCAATCAGTATTACTACAAACAAAACAAAGCAAATAAACAACAAAATCCTTAAAATTTTCATCACTATTACTACAAACAGAACAAAACAAACACCAAGATCCTGAACCTTAAATCCTTAAAATTTTTAAATTACCTTTTCCGATTAGAATCAGTTTAAATACAACCATTCTAAGAATGCAGGCTTCCTGTCTCCTGGTGGGTTACTTCCCTTTGGTTCTTCCTTGATACCAACTCCATTCCCCACACAACTCCCAGCACCTGCATTGTTACGTAGAGTTACAATCATTATCCTGCTATATAAAAATCTGAAGGCACAAAATATTCTTTGGCTTCATTGACTTTTCTTTCTCCCAAACTTTCCTCAGACCCTACGTTCTACAAACGATTTCTTCACTTTGTGTGTTTTGTTGTTTCGCCCATTTATTTTATTATTATATTCTTCTCCTTGTAAACGATTACTTAGCTTTAAAGCCAATACTTGTATTTTAGCTCAAATTTGAATGTTTGGAGGCTGAGAAAGGTCCTAGCACACATGAGCAAGGTTGATCAAATAGTAACTACAAAATCTAAACAATCATATAACACTGATGTTGTTTTATTTTTGACATCAGAAACCAGCTTCTTTAGTCTTTGAACTTGGGATGAAGATCAGCAGCTCTTCAAAAATCCTCTAGGCCTTCCGTGCCACATTGGCACTACTAAGACTTGACAAATACTACAGATCAACTGTCAATGTTCTTCAAATTTGATCACTTCCTCAGATTTCTATGCAAATGCTCTTAGAAATTACCTCAATATTACAACTTTTGCTATGACAGAGTTTTAGACTGCACAAAGTCCATACTTCTTCTCCTGTAAGGCCTTTCCAACTGCCAAGCTGAAAACATAATTATGCTCTGCTAAAGACTAATGAGCTGCCTTTCTGGATGTGCTCTTTCTTTGCTAGAAGAAATCAATAATTCCTTCTTTGATTTCAATTCGATGATAGCTCCTGGGTTGAAGGGCAAGACTGTAGGGATCGGCAAACTCCAGGATCATACACTGAGGGCTCCAATGAGGCTGTTGTTCGGGGAACAGGGTTGGAAACTCTCCAAGGACAAAGCTATGTATGGGCAGGAGAAAATTTTAGTTGCCCTTTTCCTAGATCTATCTGGTTTTTAAGTTATTTTCTCATACTTTTAAAAAGAATAATGATAACCATCAATGAAATTTTTAAACACAAATACAACCGTGCTGTTTTGCAAACATTTTATTTAGTCCAAACAAAAGCAAAATGTTATATGAAATTGTCACAAAAATGGGAAGGGGAACATCGTCAGTGCAAATTTCAAACATTCATATTTCTAGCCTAATTTATATCACTTATTAGGCAGGTGACATTGGATAGAGTACCTTTTTAACCTTCAACAGGGAGATAGCATTAGCCATCATCAGAGAGCTGAGGTGCATAATTATATAAGATAATTATATAAAGCATATAGATATGCTAGCACCAGTGAAAATACAAATATGAATTCTTGTTATTTTTTATCTTTTTATTCCTTTCAATTAGAAGTAAAATAAAAGTATACTATGCTGGCTATTTTTATGTCAAGTTGACACAAGCTAGGGTCATCTGAGCGTAAGGAATCTCAATTCAGAAAATGTCTCCATAGTATTCAACTGTAGGCAATCCTACAGGGAATTTTCCTAACTGGTGTTTGATGGAGAAGGGACCAGTCTATTGAGGATGGAGCCATGCCCCTCCAAGTTGGTGGTCCTAATTTCTATAAGAAACCAGGATAATCAGTTTATGAGGAGCAAGCCAGTAAGCAGCACTCCTCAATGACCTCTGCCTCAACTCCTACATCCAGGTTCCTGCCAGGTTTGAGTTTCTGTTATGCCATTCCTTAATTGTCTGTGACTTGATATATGTAAGATTAATTAACACTTTCTTTCTCAAGTTGCTTTTGGTTATGGTGTTTCTCACAGCAATAGCAACCCTAGCTAAGACATATATACAGACAGAAAGACCATTGGAATGAACACAATCATGAAGTAAACCCGTGCATATGCTAACTAGTATGCTGTCTTAGTGATTTAGCCAACTGGTTACTGTTGTGGTCCAGCCTTGATGGATATGGGGTAAGGGCATGTGTTGCAGGATACAGTAGATTAGAAAAATTAGGTAAGAATAAATCCTGGTCCCATTGCCAGTGGCCCCACAGACTACCCAAGCTACTTGAACTGGTGTTTTGGAGCCCATTTTCTTTGGAGATCCGGATACCATGCTCAGCCTAGATATAGGCAGGAGGACCTTGATCCTGCCTCAAAGTGATGTCAGACTGTGCTGACTCCACTTGAAAAGCCTTAACCTCTTTGAGGAGTAGATTGGGAGGTGGGGGGAAGATGGGGGAAGGAGAAGAAAGAGAGGGAGTGAAAAATGAAATAGGTATATAAAATAAGAAAAGATTATTTTGAAAAAAAATAAATCTAATAATAAAAAAGGAAAATTAGGTAGAAGAAACAAAGAGATGAAAGAAATACAGAATATGCTCATGTTTATTTTCCATATGCTTATATACCTCAATCCAAAAAGGGGGGGAGAAGGCAAAAGACTGCTTTAACATGAGACAAAGGACAAACAGAGCAATTACTTGCTTCAGTACTTGAGATATCAAGTCTCTATTTCCTGAGTTAAACATTCTGCTATTTTAAGCAAGCAGCACAGGGACCACACCTTAGACCAAGCATCCTGTAGGCAGCCACTCCCTGGCTCAAAACCCCTGTCGTAGCCTTGAAGGAGCAGGAATAGGCTTGAATTCTCTGACCTTTGGTCAAGGTAAAGGGGATCCACCTCTGTGTGCCCTCTTAATATCCAATATACCAAGTAACCGCATTCTAGGTCAGGATATCTTGTTTGTAGCCACTCCTTAAGTCAGACTTCTTGTCAATAACTTTGAAATAGCAAGAATAGGCTTAAGCTCTCTGACCTTCAGTCAAGGTGGAGTGAACCCATTTCAGTGGGTCACCACAGGTTACTCTGGAATCCATAATAAATTTAAAGAAGAGATGCTAGAAGGGAGGAAATCTTTCTTCAGGCTGGCTGACTAATAGAATGCCCACAATACAATCTCTACCTTCATTATAATCTCATCCATAGGATAATAATCTCACCCAGTACCATAATAGTTGGCCATTTCCACGACCACAACAGGAGAAAAAATATCTGAATGGTGCCACCTGAATTATTAGAAGGGACACCCATTCCCAGAAAAGACAAATATTCCACAACCTTTTTAGCCTGTACCTCACCAGAATTTCTTCTGTCTGTGGCTTCTTAAACCTTATAGGCAGACAAACTGAGCTGTAAGTTATCCTCCTTTCTTTTTCTACCATATAGATGATTGGTTCTGTAATTCTGAAAGAAAAAAAGGAGTCAATTATGGGTCACAATTGATGACATATCCACAGTCATCTGTTTTTGGAAAACAACACTAAGATTATGTACTAGAGAAAACACATTTGCAACAAAATACAAAAAACTCTTGATATCTATATGCAAAAGAGTAGAACGAACCCCCATTACTAGTTACAAAAATAAACTAAAAATGATTTGAAGATTTGAGAAATGTGAAACTAAGGGGGAAAGAAGATAAATACTTTAAAACATTGAAAAGGTACTTTAAAACATTGTAAAGGCAGTTGTACCTGGTGGTACAGGTCTGTAATCTCAATTTGGGAAGCTAAAGCAAGAATATTATAAGCTTCATGCTAGCCTAAGAAAACTATTGATACCTCATCTCAAGATTTTAAATAAAAATAAATGAGGGCTGGGGTTAGAGCTCAGTTGTTCAATACTTACCTATTATATGCTAGGTTAAATCCTTAGTAACACATGTGCCATGGAGTGTTCGTGCATACACAAACACACACACACACACAGAGAGAGAGAGAGAGAGAGAGAGAGAGGAGAGAGAGAGAAGAGAGAGAGAAGAGAGAGAGGAAGAAGAAGAAGAAGAAGAAGAAGAAGAAGAAGAAGAAGAAGAAGAAGAAGACCACGACGACAACATTGGAATGAATAAATGTTTTGTAGAAGATCTGCAAAACATGAAACACTAAAACACAATAGAACATATACACACAACAATTTTATATGAATGCTTATTGCTACAAACCACCATGAAAATGAAAACCAAGACCATGATGAAATGAGACAAGAGCTGGTATAAATGTAGAAAAAGTTTCAATAATTGAATATTGCTGCTGGGTAGAAAAACATTAAAGTTTTCAACATTTTTCACTGGAGATTACAACTTCTGGTTAAAATCCAGAGTCCCTCTAGCCTTCTCATCCCTCTCCATTGAGATAATGCTTTGCCTTCCTGAAACCTACTTGCCGGTTCATCCCACCACACCTAAAGCTCTCTATGGATCCCACATATAGGTATGAACAAGATCTTCTTAATACTTTCCTAAAGCTCCTTTAAACTTTTTCTCTCAGCCCACCTACTAACCTGCACAAGCACTCCCTACCAGGCATCTCAGAGCCACCACACTCTCTTAAGATCCCGATAAGGCAACAGAAACCAAGAAAAAGAACACCTACCCAACAAAGGCAAGAATATATATCAACACCTAGAAATACAATTATCTAAAACCCCAGATGATCGGATACAAGGACAAAATCACTGTCATTAATAGTCATGTCAATGTGTCTCCAACAGAGCCCAGTAACGTTATCTAGTGTAGGCCCAGAAAAATGCAACATAGTGGAAGCACAAAACAAGGACTTCGAAATAGCTATTATGAGTATGTTCAAGGTCCTTTAAAAGAATATGAATAAATCCCTTCAAACAGTCTATAAAAATGCAAACAAGCAATAGAATGAAATGATGAAGGCCATTCAGGAAATGAAAGTAAAAATAATAGAAAGTAGATAGAGTATCATTAAAGAAAACTGAAATAGAGACGAAACTGGAAATAAATAAAAAATTAGGAAGTGAAAACAAAAATCAGAGGTGATCCTCACTAACAGAGAACCACACATGAAAGAGAGAAACTCAGGCACTGAAGACAAGACAGAAGAGATGGATACCTCAGTCAAAAAAAAATGTTAAGTCTAAAAGAAAAAAAAAATCTATGACCAAAACATTCAGGAAAATTGGAACACTATAAAAACACCAAATCTATGAGTAATATGAATAGAGGAAAGAGAAGAAACTCAAGTCAAAAGGCATAGAAAATATTTAACAAAATCATAGAAGAAAAATTTCCTAACCTAAAGAAGGAGGAGCCTAACCAGAAGCCAAATATAAAACACCAAATAAACTGGAACAGAAAAGAAAATCTCTATAACACATTATGAATACAAGCACTAAATTTACAGAACAAAGGAGGAATATGAAAATCTGCAAGGGAAATAGACCAAGTAAGATATAAAGGAAGCTCCATTAGAACGATGCTTGACCTTTCAATAGAAACTCTAAAAGAAAGAAGTCCTGGACTTCCTACAAATTCCTACAAATTCTAAGAGACCACAGATGTCAACCCAGATTATTATAATTTACAAAGCTATTAATCACAATTGAGGGAGAAAGAAAAATATTTCATGATAAAACTAAGTTTAGGCAGCATTTATCCACAAATCTAGCTCTATAGAAGGTGCTAAAAGGGGAATTTCAATCTGAAACAGTGAACCACATCCAGGAAAACACAAGGAGTCAATAGGAATCAATAAATACTACTCATTGATAACTCTCAATGCCAATTGCTTTGATTTTCCAATAAAAAGATAGACTAATAGATTGGAATAGAAAACAGGATCCATCTTTCTGCTAAATCCAAGAAACACAACTTAACATCAAGGATAGACATTACCTCAGGATAAAAGCATGGGAAAATATATTCTAAGCAAATGGACCAAAGAAACAACAAATACAACCATTTTAATATATAACAAAATATACTTCTAAGTAAAATTAATGCAAAACAATTAAAGGATACTATATACTCATCAAAGAAAAAAATCGACCAAGAGGACATTGCAGTTCTTAAGATCTATGTACCAACACCAGGGTAGCCAAATTCATAAAAGAATCACTACTGTAGCTTAAATTATATATCGACTCTCACAAAGTGATATTGAAATTCGTCAATATCACATTCTCATCAATTGACAGGTCATTAAGATGAACACCAAATACAGAAATACTGGAGTCAAATAGCATCATAAATCAAGTGGATCAAATAGATATTTACTGAACATTTTATCCAAACAAATAAACAATACCAGTCATGGAATTTTCTCCAAAATTGACCATATATGTGGGCACAAAGTCATTCTCAAAAAATTATAAGCAAATTCAAATAATGCCCTGCATCCTGTCTGACCACAATGAATTCAAAGTGACTTTTAAACAACAACAGAAACAAAATAATGTACACAACTCCTGGAAAATGAAAATTCACTAGTGAATGAAAAATCAGCTAATATAGAAATTAAGAAATTTTTAAAAATATCTAAATGAAAACACATGTCTAAACATGCAAGTTCCTAGTACTAAACTCCTACATAAAAATATTAGAGAAATCTCATGCTATGAATTTAATGTCTGAAATGTTGAGAATAAAAATAATAAATAACAAATAAAAGGAATAAAAAACAAGAAATAATCTAACTTATGGCATAAAAAGAATCAATGAAGTAAAATGTTGCTTCATTGAGAGAACCAAAAAAATTGATAAACCTTTAACCAAATTAACTAAAATACAAAGAGAAAAAAATCAAAATTAATAAAATTGAGACAAAAGGGGAAAATAACAACAGATGCTGGGAAAATCCAGAGAATCATAAGGATATACTTTAAAAATATATTGTTCACCAAATTGTAAAATCTAAAAGAAATGGATAAAATTTTAATAACATATGTATGTGTATGTTCTACTAAAGTTAAACCAAGATGAGCAATTTAAACAGACCCATAAAACTTAGTGAAATAGGGGCAGTTATTAAGATTCCTTCAATTGAATAAACAAACAAAAAAAATATCAAAAAAGTCCACGGCCAAATGAGTTCAGTGAAATATTCTGCCAGACCTTCAAAGAATTATTAATACCAATTCTCAAATTCTTCTGAAAAATAGAAAAAGAAGTAACATTGCTTAACTCTTTTTATGAAGCCACAATTATACTCATATCTAAAACATACAGAGATCCAACAAGGTTAAAAAATTACAAGCCATTATTCTTATGCAAAAACTTTCAATAAAATATTTGCGAACTAACTCTAAGAACATAACAAAACATTATGCAGCATGGTCATGTATGCTGTATCCCAGAGATTAAGGGATGCTTTAACATTTAAATTGATTAACATAATCTACCATGTAAACAGACTGAAAGATAAAAACAAGATTGCCTCATTTGATGAATAAAAAATGTCTTTGACAAAATCTAGCATTCCTTCTTCGTAAAGTTCCTGGAGAAAATAGGGATATATGAAACATACCTCAATATAATACTGGCAATTTACTGCAAGTCCACAGCCAATATCAGTTTAAATGGAGAGAAACTCAAAGCATTTCCAGTAAATCAGTAGCAAGATAGGTTGTTCTCCCTTTCCATATCTATTCAATATAGCACCTGAAGACTTAGCTAGAGCAATAAAACAATTCAAGGATACCCAGGGAATACCTACAGGAAGGGAGAAGTCAAAGTATTTTCATTTGCAGACGATACAATTTTATATGTGATTGACCCTAAAAATTCCAAGAGGAAATTTCTACAACTTATAAGTACTTTCATCAAAGTAGTATGAAAGAAAACACACAAAAATCAGTTATCTTCATATATAAAGCTACAAACGCATTAAGAAATAAATCAGGGAAACAAAACCTTTCAGATAGCCTCAAAAATATCTTGGAGTAACCCTAACAAAGCATGTGAAAGACATGTACAATAAAAAGTTGCTACATTAAAGAAAGAAATTGCAGAAGAAATCAAAAGATAGAAAATTTACCCATGCTCATGGATTGGGAGGATTAATATTGTAAAAATAACCATCATACCAAAAACAACATGCAGATTCAATGTAATCCCCATAAAATTCCAACACATTTCTTCACATATCTTGAAAAGACAATTCCCAGATTTGTATGGGAATTAGAACAAAAGACAGAATATTCAAAACAATTCTGAATAATAAAAGAACTATGCAGTAGTATTTCAACTATATTTTAATATAGAGAGACTGCCTGAAGATCTGAGAGTAAAACAGTCCCACTATGGCAACACACACCTTTAATCCCAGTAGCCACACTAGTTGCCATAAAAACGGACACAGTTTTAATGCCAGCCCTAGAGAGGATTATAAAATGGGAGGAAACAGCTCTCAGAGAGGTAGTCTCTTTCTGAGATTCTGGGAGGCAGGATGCCATTTTAGGCTGAGGTTGAGATAAGAGCCAACAGCTGGCTGTTTTGCTTTTTGGATCTTCAGGTTGAACCCCAATTTCTGACCCTGAGCTTTTATTAATCGTGCTTCAGAACTGCTAAAAGTTTCACCACCCTCAACATCAAATTGTACTATAGTTTTATAGTAACAAAACAGCATAGGGTTAGCACAATAAACAGAATGTCGATCAATGTAATCAAATTGAAGACCCAGACAAAAATCTACATACCAATGGATTCTAAATTTTTTATAAAGAAGCTATAAATATTCACTAGATATAAAAGACAGCATCTTAAACAAATGGTGCTATTCAAATAGGGTAAGTGCAAGAAGAAGAATGCCAATAGGTCTTTATCGACCTGCACAGAACTCATATCCAGGTGAATCAAAAAATCTCAATATAAAACCAGGCTAACTGAACCTGAAAGAAAAGAAAGTGGCGTACAGGCTTGAATGCATTGGCACATAAAACAACTTCCTGAAGAGAATCCCCATAGCGCAGGCTCTAAGATCAATGATTAATAAATGTGACTTCATGAAACTGAGTAGCTTGTATAAGGCAAAGATCACTGCCATTTGGACAAAGAGGCAACCTCCAGAATGGGAAATACTTTTACCAACTCTACACCAATAGAGATTCAAAAAATATGAAGTCAAGACATTAGATTACAAGAAAATCCAAATTAAAAATTAGGTATACGAGTAACTAAAACTCCCAAAATATGAAACAAAAATGGCTAAGAAACAATTAAATAAGTGCTCAACATCCTGAGTCATCAGGGAAATGTAATTTAAAACTACTCTTGAGATTTCAACTTTTAGTCAAAATGGTCAAGATCACTAAAACAAATGACAGTTCATACTGGGGAGGATGTGGGGTAAAAGGAACACTTATCCATTGCTGTTGGAAATGCAGACTTGTACAGCCACCATAGAAATCAGTGTGACAGTTCTTCTAGAAACAAGAAATATGGATCTATCTCAATGACCAGCTATGTTACTCTTGGGATATATACTCAAAGGATATTACACCCTACTCCAGAGACACTTGCTCATCTCTATTTATTACTGCTCTGTTCATAAGAGCCAGAAACTCAAAACAGTTTAGATGCCCATCAATTGATGAATGGATAAGAGTAATATGGCACACTTATACAATGGCTATTACTGAGCTGTTTAAAAAATGCAATAATGAAATTCACAGGTGTCAACGTCTAGTGCGTTGGAGTCCCTGGGTAAGTGTCTCGTGCAAATCAGGACACAGGGGATGCAGAATATGAACAACTGCGTAACAAGCTTCATTTTGTATGGCTTTTTAAACAGACTAAAAAGAATTACCTCAACTCTGAAACCCCCCCTTACTCATGTACATGATCATGAGAAACTCTTGCATCACCTTGCAAGACACAATACCTCAATTAATAACAGTAATGAAAATGAAAAGAAGTAAGCAGAAACAAGGCAAAATGTACACAAAAGCAAAGCACTCCTTTGTAACTGGTAGAGCATGAACAACTGAGCTCAAAGGCCACTTCCTTATCCAGGGTACAGATTCCAACAGAACGTTTGAGAAATGGGCAGAGAAAGTTTGCTTTCTTCTATACTTGGTTTGCCAAGCAACCGTTTCCCAACTTCATCTCATCTGTCCCCGGAGTAGCCTGCACTCTAAACCATTTCTGTGTCTCCGCACACAGGTAAATGAACAGAGCTAGGAAAATATCATTGAAAGTGGGGTAACTCAGACACCAAAAGACAAGTATGATATACATTATCTTATATGCAGATACTTGCTTTAAGCTTTTGATAGGCATGCTGCTATCCATATAACCACTGAGTTTTGATATAGAATAAGTGATTAGGTGGGATAGAAGGAACTCCTATGGTGGGATAACTGGCATAGTCTGTAACACTATTAAATGGAGAAGAGAAAGGGAAGAGGAATGTGAGGAAGGGACACAGGGGCAACTAACACTAAGGGTAATTTGAGGTGTCCTATGGAAAACTGTTACAATAGATTCTTTTAAAAACATCATGTCACTAGCAAAAGGTTTAAAAATGACTTTTTTATTAAATGGCAACAAGCCAAGGAAATTATAAGGAGATGTTCTAATTGTTCTTTATACAAACAAACACCACTACCTATAGGAAGTAACACAAAAGGTACTCAAAGGAATGAAATCTGGTAGATGGATATGTTCCACTTTGCAGAATTTGGTAAATTAAAATATGTGCACCACACCATAAACACATATTCAGATTTTCAATGGGCAACTTGAGCTCAGAAAAGGCTGATTCAGTAATCACACATTTATTAGAAGTTATGGCCATCATGGGCATTCCTGCACAAATGAAGAGAGACAATGGTCCAGCATATGTATCTAAGAAAATGAAACCACTTTTTGCTTATTATAATATAAAGCACATTACAGGTATACCAAATAATCCTACAGGCCAGACAGTTATTGAAAGGTCATATCATACTCTAAAGGATATGCTGAACAAACAGAAAAAGAGGGAAAATACCCCCAAAATAGATTGCATAATGTTTCATTAACCTTGAATTTTCTTAACATTAATGAGAAAGGAACAACAGCAGTGGAGAGGCATTGGATAATGGGAAAAACTTCTGAATTGAATCAACCAGTATACTTCAATGATGTGTTGACCTCACAATGGAAACCAGGAGATTTGTTACATTGGGGAAGGGGTTTCGCTCTTGTTTCCACTGAGGAAAAAAATTATGGATACCAAAAAAATTAATAAAGATTTGTTTTGAAAAGGAGAGACCTATTGAAGCAGAGAAATGACAGCTCATCCACAATGGGTAACAACCATACAGGTGATAAGGAAAGCCATATAGAGTTGGGGGCAGGGTTCTGCTCTTATCTTTGCAGGAAAATACACATCATGAAAAATTCAAGAGACCCTGGATGTTTGAATGCTAACCGAAGGAAAAATAACTATCTACTAAAGAGCATCTAGAAAACTATATATGGTTTATGAATCCAGGTACTGTTTACAGTTACATTTATACACACACACTCATATATATATATATATACATATATATTAATATATTTAGCTGGTTTTAAAGTTGGACAATGGCTCTGTACTTCTCTAAACCTAAGCTTGTTGTTAAAAGGAACATTTCATCTGGTATGGGACAGAAGGAAGACTTTAGGAAAAATTTTACTTTCTCCATGTCTGTTTTTTCTATATCATATTCTTCATGGAATGTATGTTTATATGAATGATGTTTAAGTGTTACATATTGAACAATAGATTTTCCTACAGATCCTTTTCTTGCAGTAATCTTTGAAGTTTCCAGGAAGAAGATGGGGCCCCACAGCAACCACTCCACCTAGTTGAGATGACATTGTGATATAGACAGTGCTACTATAAGACTGCTTTTTTGGGTACCAGCTGCTGAAATGTGCACCTTCTCATGACGTTCTCTCCAGAACTCCAAATAAGAACTTTAAAACAAACAAGCAAACAAAAACAAGACAAAACAAACAAAACCTTATCGACTGTTTGAAAATTGTTAGCAATTATACTAGACAGTAATTTTGAAATTTAACCACCATTTAATTTTTGCAGGACCTCATTGAGAGAGCATCACCCCGATGACAGTGGGAAGAAATTCTAGAAGAAGACACCCCCATCCCAAAAAATTTTGTGCATAGGGTTGGGAATACTGTTTAGGGGTTGTTGATTATTACTTGTACTAGATAGAGGGTTGGGGTGAAAACTATCTTTGTTCAAAAAATGGGAATAGTAATAGTGGGTAATAGAGTGAATACTTGTGAACTATTATTTTTGGATAATTTACATTGGTATAGTTTTTGTATATTGATACAAGTTCAAATTATATTTGTTACTTTTGTTTACATTATTTGTACACCTATACAAAGTTATTTTGTCAGATTGTATACATGCATGTTTCTACCTCAGTTTAGGACATTTTGTATATTGATACAACTTTTAGGGTATATTTTCACATTGCATTATATATCACTTCTACCGCTGATCAAGGTACTTATAGATTGTTTACATTTTGAAGTCATTGTCCTCATTTGTTGCACAGATTATTTAATATTCTTACATGAAGTTTTACTCTTTAAATTTTACATGTATGAATTATTATAGGTCAATAGTTGTTCAAGTTTGTTGTACATACAGCCAGATCAATTAGGTTCTTTAGATACATAGAGATTGTATTCTGTCTAGATAGGTAATCTTCAACCAGTTCAAGGATCTGTGGAATATGGCATTTAAATAACTTAGGGTTCTGTTGACATGAGACATGATTACTTCTGACAGCACCAATCTATTCCCAAGAGAATGTGGAGCACTGAAGACACTCCACTTGAAGCTTATTTTCTTCTTGACAAAACTGGCCTTTGAACAAGGAATTGGCAATGCCTCAACCACTGACAAGTTACATAGTATCCAAAAATTGATAAGTAGGACTGTCAAATCTTGCCAAGACAGGGTAAGATGGTTTTTGAAAATTTTCCTGCATCTTAAAATGGTCTGTCAGTTATGCTAGGCCTTAGCCAAAGTTGGTTGCTTCAAGGTTGCAAAATGAGACTCTGGGTGACTGCTCAGGTAGCTAATTGTCTCTGTCTCCATCATATATTGCTCACTTTGGAAGCTACTTGATAGTTCTTCCTGCCTGCTGAAGTAATATTATCTCACTTCTCAGGCCTTTGATGGGGTTGAAGATTAGATAGTTGTAATTACTGTACTATTATCATCTAGCCAAGCTGTTTCCCATACAAGAATTAGATTCCATAGGATAAAATGTTTATTAAAACATTTAGTGTATGTTCCTTGCTTAATGTTGTTTATGCTGGTTGTAATTCTAATTATGCTTAATATCTGTTCCTATTGTATATAGTTTTGTACTGGATTTGGAACTCTCTTATTTAAACAAAAGGGGGAGGTGCTGTGGGAGCATATTCTGTTCCTTCGGCCAATAGCCTTTAAGATAACCAGCCTACTTGGGCATGGACTTTTATACTGTAAAAGCCGTGGTAACTATATGCCCACTCTCTTGCTTCTGGCTCCTGCTTCCAGCTGTTAGACTGTTCCTGTTTGTACAGAGGACTGTTGTCTAGGAGAGTGAACCTTAAGTTTCCCCCTTAAATAAATAACCCTTTTATTATTCATAATTCTGAATTAGTGTGGGATTGTTTTATGACTTACTTCATCCCTATAGTGTATGAACTGTATGATAAAATTATCAGCAATATAAAAGGAAATCCTCTCATGTGAAACAATATGGCTTCTAGTGGAGATAGTGTTTAGTAAATAAGCCAAGCACTTAAATAAAAATACTATATAACTTTTCCTAAATGTGTAATCTAATACCGCATTCTTGTAAATCCTTCTCCAGGTTCTAGTCTCCAAAGACGGCTTGATCCTCCCCTCCACACACCCTCCAAAAGCAACAGATATCGCCCATGTTTCTCAGTTACCTCAGTTTGTATCACAATCAAACTCTAGTCTTCTCTAGGTTACACTTACAGCAGCACATTCCAATGGCAGGAAAGACTATGTGTCAAAGGTTATAAGGCCTAGTTGTTTTCCCACACCCTCCTATTGAAGTCCTGCCTGATCACAGGAGATGGCCAGTTCAGGCTATGAATCTGCTATTGCTAGGAGTATTAATTGGGGTCATCCTTGTACATTCCTGGGAGAGACTTTTGCACAAGGATTTTACCTGATCCCCAAAGGCTCCCCCTTTCTAGTATTCTCCTCCTCTCTTCTTCCCTCTCCAAACTAAATGAGACTGACCTAGGCACTCTGTATATAAGTTATAATTGTGTAGCTTCATCCTCTTATGGGACTCCTAACAGTGGGAGCAGGGGTTATCTCTGAATCTTTTACTTTCTTTTGGGACCCTACTCCTCATACTTTGTCAACTTATCCAGCCTTAATATATTGGGGAGTCTTACTCAACTTGATATGTCATATTTTGTTGATACTCATGGGAGACCTGTCCTTTCCTAAACAGAAATGGAGAAGAAGAGAATAATTGGGGGTGAGAATAGAGGGGTCATGGGGGGAGGGACTAGGGAGAGAGGGGAAACTGCTGCAGGATAAAAAAAATTAATTGAATTCTAGACTTCTGCCAAAACTCAACCTACCTTCCCCTGACCTACATCACTCCAAGGACACATTATATCTAAACCCTCCACTCAGGCTGATCTACCTTCACATTCCAGGCTTTGATCAGAATGCACATCCTGTACACCAGCCTAGTTCCTTCTGTCCATTTCACTTCATTATACCCAAGTCATTTACACCATCTGGCCTAACATTCCCACATGTCCTCTCTACTACCCTAAATTTCTCTGTTCATATCAGACTATGAACTAAAAAGAGAATTCCACATGCCCATATCTCACAGCAAAATTGCAAACAATGTGAAATATCAAGCTAGTATCTCTTGTCAAAACCTACAAGTACCTTAGAATTGTTTGTGTGAATTACCTAAAAAAAAGAACATCAGGACTCAGAAATGAAAAATGTCATAAACTTTATGAAATAATTCAATGAATTTATAGAAATGATGTGGGATTCCCCTCCGTATTCTGTGACTACCATTGGTGAATAAACAAATTGACTTGGCCTGCTGATTGGACAGAACTTATGTAGGCAGGGAAAACAAAACTGAATGTTGGGAGAAAGGAGGCAGAGTCAGAGAGAAGCCATGGAGCTGCCACCAAAGATAAACACACTGAAACTTTGCTGGTAGGACATGACGTCATGGTGATGCACAGATTAATGGAGATGGGTTAAATTAAGATGTAAGAGTTAACCAATAAGAAACTAAAGCAAATGGGCCAAGCAGTGATTTAAATAATATAGTTTCTGTGTGATTATTTCAGGGTTGAACAGCCAGGAACTAACTAGTAGCTGCCTTCCTACTACATAGAAAATATAAAGAAACAGACCAATGAAATTAATCAGAAAGAACTTATGAAGAATAAATGTATGAGTTATGCCTCCACAAGAAAACAAAGAAAATTAGACCTACAAACAAGGCTGATTTAAATGATGAAGGTAACCCAGAACTTGAAACTGGAATTAAATAAGTGGTCTCTCTATGGACTATATTTATGGTTTAAAGTTTTATTTTAATGCCAAAAGATCTTCAATTAAATTACCAATGCAATTTTTAAGGCTCAAACTTAACAGAGATAAAACTGTAAAATACAAATCTTACAAAAACTACTAACATCTAAACTGTTAAAGATAATTTAAACATGCAAGCTAATGGTCAGTCACCTTATAAATAATTAAATTCCTTAATGTGCTTAGAACTATTCTTGAAGTCTTTCTAAAAATAAATGTAATTCACATACAGGGACAAGCTTTGTTTAGCCTTTTATATATGTTTCTAAGGTTAAACCTAAAATAAGTATATTAAAACAAGTAATGGTTTTTTTTTTTAAAATTAGATAGATTTAATAGAATATGGCCCTCAAATCCTCTCAGAGATCTGCTGAACATAACATTTACATTGCTTAATGAAGAATGCTTCCTGTGATAGACAAATGCCAGCTACTCGTGGCTTTAAAGTCTCCTCCAAAGAAGATGGGGCACAAATGAACCCCATTCCATTTCTGCTTGCTTAATTCAAATGTGGCAAACTTGACTGCTGGGCAAAGAACTGTCCAATGCCGTGCCCACCACCAGGGCCTTGCCTAAACTGAACACTGTTGTGTTACATGTTCTATTCTGCCTCACGAATATATATCAGCTTCACCAAGTTCCTCATCTCTCAGATCTTCTTGTGTGACAGCTGAAGGCTAATGTTGCTCTGTTTGGCAGCTAAGGATTTAATACCGACCTGTTTGATAGCCAAAGATTGATGTCTCTACCCCCACACCACCAAGATCACTGTAGAAGAGCCTAGGGTCACCTTCTAGTTAGCAGGTGAGTCTATATCATTTTAATTGACACAGCAGGCATTTTGGATTATACTTCTTGCTCTGATTTATCACTTCAGCAGCAAGCACCCACCTCCTCCCACAATGGCCACAGCTGCCTAGCCAGTTCATTTCATATGTAAAAATAAGCCATTGCTTTTTTTTCTAGAGCCACCAGATTCCCTGCTGAGAAAGGCAGGCTTTACACTAAAAGAGATAAACTCCCAAAACAGCTTTTAATGAATATTTCTACTATTCCTTCATTTAAAAATTTTCCTTTTATTTCTTTTCATATTTTTTGTAAAATTATTTTTCATTTTATATACCAACACCTGTTCACCCTCCCTCCAATTCTCCCACCCTCATCTCCACCCTTCCCATACCCCATCCACTCTTCAGAAAGAGTAAGGCCTTCCTTAGGGAGTCAACAAGGTCTGGCATGCCAACTTGAGTCAGGACAAGCCCCTCCCCCCTGTGCCAAAGCTGAGCAAGGTATCCTACCATAGGGAATGGGCTCCAAAATGCCAGTTCATGCATCTGGGATAGGTCCTGCTGTGACTACCAGGGCTCTTCTCCAACAGATCTAGCCTCATAACTGTCACCCACATTCAGAGGATCTAGTTCAGTCTTATGCAGGTTCCCCAAATGTCAGTCCACAATCAGGAACTTGTTTTTCACTGACACATCTCATTAATCAGCCACCTGTGTCTCATGAAAAATGATTGGATGGAAAAAATTTTCCAAGTTTATGTAAGTTGTCAGAGTCTAAGAAAGTATTTTAAGGTGTATAAATACAAAGTATAAGGGAAGGACTAAGGATGAAAAAGTTTAAGTAAATTGTGAAGGTCTAAGAAAGTGATTTCAGATTTAAAGTATATAAATACAAGCCATAAAGGTCAAGAAAGTGATGTAAGGTATATGAAATATGAGAAGTGTTTCAGATTCCTTTTGTTATCACTCCACCCCTGGGTCCTAAAAGGCAGCTGCATCGGGGTGTGACCCATGTGTGCGCATGTGCGGCTACCTCCACCTTTGCACACGTGCAAGGAATGAGTCACCCGCCATCTTTGTCATCAGCATTTGACATACCTGTGCAACCCACCCTGGTGCGCATGTGCAAGGCGATCTTTAAAAGGCTCTCTCTTTTCCATCCCTTCACTCTCAGTGTTTCCCACGGATGTGGCTCACTCCCTTCTAATAAAACTCCACGTGTGGGTACGTTTATGTGTTTTCCTGTGTGTCTTTGCCACCTGCGCCATTATCATAACAACTTTCCCTCTCACTATGCTATTGCTATGTCAAGACTTCAGAGGTTCAGAGCATTAAAATTAATCAATGGAGTTTCTTTAGTAGTAAAGAACTGACTACAATTATGATAGTTACAAGGTCAAAATTTTAAATTCCTTCTGGTTCTCTTCTACATAGAAATTTAATGTGCATCTCAGTGCCCTCTGGAAGAAGAAAAAGGTATAAGTCAACTTCAGCTGCTTACAGACACTTAACTACGTTTTATGCAATGAGGATGTCAGTACATATTCCAAAAAGTGTTAATGCTAACATAGCTAAAACTTTTATGCATTTTTGTATACTTAAGAAATTCAAGAAAGTTTCAAGGAGTCCCAGCTAAGATTCTTCTGTCACAGGTCAAAGAGACTGCAGATGAGTACTTCAGTCAACAGCTTAAGCTTCCCAGGTGACTCTTCAGAACCATTGAAATCTGGGAATGCTGAAAGATGATGTGCACTGCTTCTGATAAAACTTCCAACTGACCTGAATTCTCTTCTCCCTTCCAGACTTTCACCAGCATTACAGAATTCCTGGGCCCTGACAACCACATCCTAGTTTCACCAAAGAAACAGTTACGGAAGAAAGTAAGTTGCCCCTTATCACCAACAAAAGACATTTTGGAATGTCTAACAAATGACTATCTGTGGTGCCTATTAGCACAACAAAGTGCATGGTGGTATCCTGGTTTCCTCATTTTCCCCACTACCTACAGCTCTTCTCAACTCTTCTCACCTTACTCTCCTACCATAAACTTCCAAAGCTATGGGTTTCTCTCCATAAGCTTCTCATTCTCTTATAACCCTGCTATTTTTGGCTATGTTCCATTTTGGTCCTCTCTTTTGACTTTCTCGTTTGGCCCCCTGTTTCTTACCTGTGGCTATATTCTTCCTCATATCTACAAAAAAAAAAGAACCTTCCTTTCAATTATACCTTGGAGAGGATGTGTACTCACTTCATGCAGAAGTTACAAAGAAAATCCTTAAAAGTAGACTGCATCAAGAAGAAAATAGAATATCTACATTCAAAGGTTGGATCTAAACCAAATAAGCAAGGAATATGAAAAAAGTAATCACATACATATTCACTCAGAGAAGAAAGTACTATATAGGAAAAGTGGGAGACCATGAAAAAAACTAAACTTTTGAATAATAGGTATAGTGAGGGAGAAGAATTGCAAGTAAATAGTAAATAGCATAGACCATCTGTTCAAAAAGAATGTGGATGAAAACCTCCACAAACGAAGGAAAATAGCATACCCATACAGATGCAAGGAGCACACAGAACACCAAATAGACAAGTAAATTCTCATGGCATGATGTGAGATTCCTCTCTGTATTCTGTGAATACCATTGGTTAATAAAGAATCTCTTAGGCCTGGCTGGGCAGAATAGAGGTAGGCAGGGAAAACTAAACTGAATGTTGGGAGGAAAGAAGGAGGAATCAGGCAGAAGCTATGTAAATACACCAGAGACAGACATGGGATGGAACCTTGCTGGTAAGCCACAGCCACAGGGCAATACACAGATTAATAAAAGTGGGTTAAATTAAGTCATCACAGAAATGCAAATCAAAATAACTCTGCGATTCCATCTTACACATGTAAGAATGTTCAAAGTCAAAACCATTGATGACAAATTATGGTGAAGAACTTGTAAGGTAAAAAAGTATATACAACAAACTGAACCACCCAGCCCCCCAAAAAAATTCTAAGAAGCAGCATTTCCAGATGAAGAGAGGCATGGGCAGAGCCAAGAGACTCTGAGAAGAAATACATAGCCATAATAACTAAAACACAAATTATGACTGAAAACATAAGCACCACTTCTACAACCAACAATAAAATGACTTTCATTAATACATATGTTTCATTAATATCTTTAAATATTAGTAGTGCTATTTCTTCGGTCAAAAGGCACAGATTGACTAAATGAATCAAGAAAAAATATACTTTTTCTGCAATAAACAATTGTTTCTTTATAAATAGGCACAGTCTTATAGTACTACCAGATTTAAAGACTCAGATTAATATCAACCTATTCATAATAGATGATTTTGATACTCTACTTTATCAAAAGATCACCTAGACAAAAACAAACAGAAAAACAGAGATTAATTGACATAATATATTAATGGACTTAGTGGAGATCTATAGAATAATCTGCACAAATGCCAAAGAAAATACCTTAACCTCAGAAGCACATGGAACTTCCTCTACAATAGATCACATCCTAGGACACAAAATAAATCTTTACAAATTGAAAAAGACTGAAATTATTGCTTTATCCTATCTGATTATAATGTAATAAAATTTGAAATTGATAGCAAAAACACCTCTAGTAAATACACAAACACATGGAGCTTAACAACTTATTATGGAACAATGAATAGGTCAAAGAAGAAATCAAGAAAGAAATAAAATATACTTTCTATAACCAAATGAAAATGAAAATAATACAACAAAACCTGTGGGCATTATTGAAAATAGTGCTACATGGGAAATTTATACCTGTAAATGACTATATTAATGACCCTTATCCTACCTAACCAAAGGAAAAAAGAGAAATGAACAAAAATAATTTATGCAGAAATGATCAGAAGATTGCAACACATATGGAAAATTCTAGAATATTGTAAGAAAACACTTTAAACAACTGTACTCCATTAAGTTAGAAAACCTAAAAGAAATGGACAAATTTCTAGATTCAGTTAAACAACCAAAGTTAAGGCAAGAGGTCAACAGCTAAAAGTGGCCCAAACAAATGAGGCAACTGAAATAGTAATAAAAATCCTTTCACCTTAAAAAGAAAAAAAAACTGTTCAGAGCCAGATGAATTCAAAGAATCTAAACAGGCCAATAACCTGGATGAACATAGACTAAATAAATATCAATAGTGTACTTACAAATAGCACACACACAAGATCATCTACCTCTTTGTTGATGGAACACAGTTTCCAATGTATTCAAGCCACTAAATGTAATAATCCAAATAAATGAGCTTAAAGACAAAAGTCACACGTTCATCACAATAGATGCATAAAAAGTCTTTGAAAAAAAGCAATCTGTACTCCATTTTTTATTGGATTATGTGTTCTTTTGGCGGCCAATTTCTTGAGTTCTTTGTGTATTTTGGAGATCAGACCTCTGTCTGATGTAGGGTGAAGATCTTCTGCCATTCTGTAGGCTGCCATTTTGTCTTTTTGACCATGTCCTTTGCTTTACAGAAGCTTTTTGGTTCCAGGAGGTCCTATTTATTAATTGTTTCTCTCAGTGTCTG
>JAQHUG010000094.1:2372071-2399214 GCA_028555095.1 Dicrostonyx torquatus | reverse complement strand
CAGTTATGCCAGCACCACTTGTTAAATATGCTTTCTTTTTTCCATTTGATATTTTTTGCTTCTTTGTCAAAAATCAGTGTTTGAGATGTGTGGACTGATATCTGAGTCTTCTATTAGGTTCCATTGGTCCCCCTGTCTGTTCTTATGTCAATACCAGGCTGTTTTCAGTACTATAGCTCTGTAGTAGAGTTTGAAGTCAGGGATTGTGATGCCTCCAGATGTTCTTTTATTGCCCAGGATTATCTTGGCTATTCTGGGTCAGAAAGTACATGAATTCATAGAATTACTATTGAAACTGAACATTTTTAATGTGGAAGGTCCTTTTATCTATGTGCTGTTTTTATTGGTTAATGAATAAAGAAGCTGCCTTTGCCTATTGATAGGGCAGAACTTACGTAGGCAGGGAAAACTAATCTGAATGCTAGGTGAAAGAAAGGCAGAGTCAGGGAGAAGCCATGGAGCTGCCACCAGAGTCAGATGTGCCAAAATTTTGCCGGTAAGCCACTGTCATGTGGCAATACACAGATTAATAGAAATGAGTTAAATTAACAAAGAGTTAGTCAATAAGAAGCTAGAGCTAATGGGACAAGCAGTGATTTAATTAATACAGCTTCTGTGTGATTATTTCAGGTCAAAGCTAGCTGGGTGGCCAGGAACCAACAAACAGCCTTCCACTACAATTTTACCAAAAGTTATTTGCAGATTCAGTGCAATTCCTATCAAATATCTCATCTCATTCTTCACAGAAATAGAAACTCTATCCTAAAATTCATATGGAACCATAAAAGAACTCTGATATCCCCCCACCAAATCTTGAGTCAAAAAAATTCTGAAGAGATTGTCATTTCAGAATTAGAATTTAATACTTATTACAGAGCCCTAGGAATTAAAAACAATGTGATACTAGCACAAAACCAGATATTCAGACCAATGAAACAAAATTGAACATCTCAAAATGAGTACATGTAACTTTAGCAATTTATTATTTGACAAAAAATCCCAAAATACATGCTTAAAGAAGAAAAGGATCTTCACCTAGTGGTATTAGTAAAGGTAGATGTCCATATGCAAAGGAATGAAATTGGACCCATGATCCATGAACATTCCCAAACACTAATTTCAAATGGCTCAAGACCAAAATGTGATACCTAAACATTGAAATTGCTAGAGGAAAGCATATAGGTAGTACCCTACACAGTACAGATGTAGGAATGAGTTTCTGAAATGGACTGCAGCTGTCTAAGATTGAATGTCAACAATAGATAAGTGGGACTTCATAAAACTAAAAAGATTCTGCACAGCTAAAGGAACAACCCCTTGAATGGGAAAGTGTCTTTGTCAGCTGAACATCTGACACAGGATGAATACGCAAATTATATTGTTGTAAATGGTGGGAGCAGTGGGCTGTGTCCCGCCCGGCCACATGGCCGCACATCCACATGGCTATTCCCGGAATACACAAATCACACACAAACTGGATTCATTTAAATTCTGCCTGGCCCATCATTACTAGCCTCTTCTTGGCTAGCCCTCACATCATAAAATAACCCATTATAAAAGTCTGTATGTCACCATGAGTGGTGACTTACCGGACAATTCTAAGGTATGTCCATCTTGGGTGGAAGATCATGGCGGCTCTCTCACTTCCTTTTTTCCCAGAACTTCCGTTCTGTCTACTCTGCCCACCTAAGGGCTAACCTATCTCACAAGCCAGGCAGAGTCTTTATTTAACCAATGAAAGCAACAAAAATAAAGGAGGACCCTCCTACATTATATAAAGAAATAAAAGTCAAAGATTCAAAAGAACAAAGGACACACTAAAAAATGGGCATGGTGCTACACCTAGCCTGGGGTCCCTGCACTTAGCCTGGACAGAAAAATAGAGTCAACCTTGTTGGCACAGGTGTGGGTGAGCCAGCCCCAAAGTTGTAAGTATGGGAGAACTGTTCCCAATACTTATCCATCTTGTGATAGTACGGGTAGGGGAAAGATGCCTTCTCTTCCTGCTCATCAATGCCTGAGGCAGGTGTGAGAAATGACCCTGCAGCCACAAGAGTGAGAGAACTGTCCCTGCCTCCAGTAGCTGCAACACTTGGGAGAGCAGGCCCTACACTTCACCTGGGTAACACAATTGAACCAATATTGTTGACAGAGATATGGGTGAGTCACACCCAAAGTGGTAAGCATGGGAGAGCTCTCCCCACTAGTCATCTGTCATGTGTTGGTGTGGGAGTATGAGAGTGTGGGAGTGTGGTGGTGTGGGTGTGGTGGTGTGCCCCTTGCTCCTTACTACCTACAACAGAATAGACCCTTCTTACCAGATGCAGCGCCCAGGAAACAAGCCCTGCCCCTCACTTAGTCAGCACAGCAGAGCTGCCTGGTGGTTAGAAGTGAGGGATACCCAAGCTCAATGTTATGAGAAAGAGAAAGCTCATCTGACATGCGGCAGCATGGGCATAGGAAAATGTCCTTCCCCCTACCTCCTGCAATCAGTGCCTAAGACAGTTAGAAGAGGTGTCCCCGTGGTCTAAGAGTTGGAGGGCTGTCCCTACCCTTCACCAGCTGCAGGACTTGGTAAAATGGCTCTTGTACTTTACCTAGGCAACAAAATAGAGCTGGCCCTAATGGTGTAGGTATGGGAGAGCCAATGCTGAGAGGGTGAAAGCAGGAGAACTGGCCTCATCCCTTGATCATTACTGCAAGAGGTGAATTAGCAAGGGGCCATGCTGGAGTGCTCACTCTGATGGTAAGGACAGGGAAGAATGGGTGGGCAGATCAATCCTGCAGCTGCCCAGGCACAGTACCAGGGTTATGACTTAGCCTGCCCCAACATCCACCCTCTCTATGATCTGCAGGTGCATGTGAAGGGACCTGACCCATAAGAACCAAAGCTTCAGGATCTCCACAACATAGGGCAAAAAATAAAAATAAAAAATAAAACAAAACAAAGCAAAAAAGCAAACCACCAAAAAAAGTAAAGCAAAACCAAAAACCACAACATATCCAAAAAGAGTTCTGGTGAGGGCATTGATAGTGTAGTAGAAAGCAGAGTTTCCAAACCAGACCAATGGCTCTAAGCAATGAAAACTTCCAAGCAAAGATATGTGGATAAAGGCATTTACTGTATGACTCACTATGTCACACTGCAGCTTCCATGATGAGACTTTTAATTTTTCCCCGTTTTTCCTCTTAACTTTTGTTTCATTTAGGGGATGGGGTGCAGGGGTAGAGGGAGGATGCAAAGGGATGGGGGAAATAAATGGGATAAAGATACATGGTATAAAAGATACATAAAATAAATAAAAAGAAAGTAAGGAAAAAATGGGCCTGGGAACTGAATAGAGAGTACCCAAAAGAAAAAAAGAATGGCTGAGAAATATTTCAAAAATATTCATTATCCACAGCAATTATGAAAATGCAAATCAAACAAATTTCAGATTTCATCTTACTCTACTCAGAATGGCTAATATCGGCAAACCAACTAATAACACTTGCTGGCCACGATATGGAGAAAAATCAATTTCATATTCACTGTTGGAGTTACAAAGTGGTCCAGCTTCTCTGCATACCAATGTTAAATGTTTTCAAAAACCTAAAATTAAATCTACCATATGACCCACCTATACCACTCCCATGCCACCCACCTATACCAAGTATAAGCCCAAAAGACTCAACATTGTAGTTCACAGATGCTTTCTCAGCCATGTTCACTATGTGTCGATTCGCAATAGCTAGGAAATGTCAGCAACCTATTAGTTTTTCAAAATTGACACATGGATAATGGAAGTATGGCACATATACATTATGTAATAGTATTCCGCTGCAAAGTAAAATGAAAACATAAAATTTCAGGGAAGCAGATGGAACTAGAAAATATCATATTAAATGAAGTATCCCATAACCAGAAACACAAACACGTGAGGTTCCCAGCTCTATATCTTCAGATGTGATTTCCTATGTTGTAGTAAATGTAGAAACAAGGAAAGTTAAACAGAACCATTGTAGGAACAGGATTAGGAGAACAATAGAGAAGGAAACAAGTTACAAGTGATCTGATGGGAAGATATTGCAAACTCTGGCAGAGATTGTAATTAGAAAAAGGGAGGGAAACAAATACAGTAGAAGGAGGAGGGGGTGTAAAACAACAGTAAAAATGTCTAAAAAAGTCACAAGGAAGCATACTCTTCCTATCTACGTAAAATATCTATGATACACATAAGATCATGCATAAATATATGTATATACCTATTTTCCATGTTGAATGTTGTCTTCAAGAGCCAAAAACCTTTTAACAAAACTCCAGTACCAAGCATGAAAATCTGTGAGTTGAATTATTGCTCAAGATTGTCAAGAGACTCCCCAAACCTTACAGGCCACCACTATTGCCCCTTGGTGACTTACAGAGGCAGAAGGTGATCTATTATTGCTGGAGAAACCATTTAGATTGTACACAGGACCAAGAGGCCCCTGAACTGAAACTGACCTGAGAGCTTCCTCCCTGTAGACTAGCTTTCATGGTTCCAGGAAGTGTCATACAAGGTTCCAATGGAGAAAGTAAACAAGTCTTACCCCATTATGTTGCCTGTGAATCACAACACTAATCACCATTTCATTATAACTCTACGGGTGCAATAATGGCATGCAGAACTTTATGGTAATCAACTGCTCTCTAATTGGATATAAGACCCACTCAACAAGAAAGAATTCATTCCCGATGCTTCAAACTTAGGAAACAGCCATGAATCATGAAAGAGAACCTACAGCTGCCACTTTACTAAACCAAAATAATCCCTAACCACATTCTAAATATTTGTTCTACCCACAGGTAAGTGCAATTCTTATCCTTCATCAAGGAAACTTCTATTTGCAATAGATGAGCACCATTACAGAAAACCACACCCAGTACAAATGTAGACATGTGGAACACATTCCCAATGGATATGTTTGCAATATAACTCCTGTAGTTGAGCCTCAGGGATTTTGAAGCAGGGGCTGGAAAGATTGTAAGAACCAGAGGATTGAGGAAGTTTGCTATGAGATTCTGTCTCTTAGGACTGTCACAAGCTATACCCGTAAATTCTCCTCAGTGATGACTGCCTAAACATGAGCTGAGCAAGGACAACAATATGAATGAGAGAAAGTCCATGAAGTTTCATTTCTACACATAAAATTACAGGCAACTAAGGACTACTGAAAGAGATAAAAATAGTCTTCCCTAGGGAAGAACACACTAATTGGGTATCCAATACCTAACAGCCAGACCTGGCAACATACTTACAAGTACCGTCATACAGAATATGCAGGGTAAAATGGAGGATTTTTGGATAAACCATATATGTATGAATGTCGCAACAATTAAAGAAGAAAGGGGCCATGGATTTAAAATAGATAAAGGAAAGGTATATCAGAGAACTTGGTACATGAAAAGGAAGGTGGAAATGATGTAATATATTAAAATTTCAAAAAATAAAATACTTTAAAAGAATAGTAATGATGACTAAAAAAATAAATAGGCAATTATTAATTTATATTTACCTAAAATCACACGCAATAGTTATGAGTATATGTGTATTTGGAGTGTTAATATTTCCCCCAAAGACCAAAGACTATCTGACAAAACGTCCAGTACTGGGAATTAGAAACTTCCTTGGTTACCAATTAAAGTTGAAGTTAAGTCCCAACTGCTGAAGACACCACACATTTTGGACATAGGACTCAGAGGTTCTGATCTGATGGCTTCTTCCTTGAGGATGTCTTTAATAGCACTGGAAGGTGATTTGCAAGCTGTTATGTGAGGAAAAGAATCCTTCCCAGCTGTGACACCTGTGAACTACAACAGTGACTAGCACAGTAAGGTATCATTAAAAATGTATAGTGGTGCATATAAAAGTGCATCTAATAGTGGTTCACATTAAGCAACAGCTATCTAACTGGAGTCAAGGCCTACTCAACAAGAGGGAAATCATGCTAGATATTATAAATTGAATAAACTGTATGTTGTTAAACTATGTATCTTAGGGAATTTAGTACCACCAATTCAATAAACAATTATAATTCCTAACTGCATTCTAAATACATATTGTTATAACCACAGATGAGTTTAGATCACTTCATGAAAGAAGGCACATTACAAAAAGCCACAATTAATCAAAAGACAGAGAATCACTGACTACAGGGTGCCCAACCCCAGTTGATACACCAACAAAGAACTCTTGCACACAAGGAGCAGGGATATCCTAAAATCATCAGGGAAAATCTCACAGGTCTCGCCCATAGATGAAGAGCTATAAGCAACTAAAACCTGCTGAGAAGTAGTCTTTCCCAAAGATGAACTTCCGGGTTGATTATTCAATACCAAATGGTCAGTCCTAGAAATACAGACACTCTTTCAGCACTGAGCAGACTCAGCAGGCTGTATTTGTGTTTTTATTCATATATATATATATATATATATATATTCATATATGTGTGTGTGTGTGTGTGTGTGTGACAACAATGGTTAAAAAAGAAATCGTGAATTTGGGATGGGGTACACATGGAAAGGGTAGGAGGGAAAAAAGCAAGAGGAAATTGTGTCATATTTTGATCAAATTATGAAAAGCGATGAACAGACAAATTAAGTGTGGTATATACAGGCAAAAGAGTCTTATTAATGAGAACAAAATTTGTTATTTGTAGGGAAGTAGATTAAAAAGTAGTTCATTAATTGAGCAAAATAAACAAGCTTTGTTCAGAAACATCAACATCACATATATTGGTTTAAAATTATTATACATATCAGCTAAAAAGAGACTGGGAATTATGTGAGGGTAAGAAATGGTAAAATATAATGAGTAGCAAGAAAGGGTGATTCAGGGCAAACACAAAGATCAAATTTTCTCCCACATGAAATCAAAATATATCTGGACAGATCTATCAGGAAAGGAATTATTTGGGGAGATAAAGGGAAACTGTGAATGTAAATATGAACTAAACAATATATCTATGCATGAAAATATCATAAAAACACATTATTTTGTATGCTAACTAAACCATAATTTTGAGAAGAGAAAAAATGAGACCAAAATCTTATGACTGAGCAAATAAAACACAGAACTACACCAGAACATAGACTGTATTTTGGCCCTTACAATACTGATTTAGTTGAAATGGATTTATTACTGTCTTTTTGCAACAGAAACGAAACTTACTAAAAATAACAACTGCAAGCGCCTGAACTAGGTGTCAGGTGAACAAGATGGATTTGCTGATTAGAGTCCCTGGACTCTGACGCATGCTACAAAAATATCACTGTGTTTAGAAGTTGAAAGCTATTTGCTAGCTCTTGCCCACAGACAGATCTCTTTTCTCAGTAAAATAAGTGGCGGAATTAAGCTAGATTATACTGCTTATATTTGGTTAGCCAGAACTAGTCAAGTTCCTTACTTAGAATCTAATAATCTGAACAGATTTTCGTGCGCCCAGAAGAGGTTAGCTAGCAATTGAGTTAGTTAGGAAAGGTTGCCCAGTGGTCATCAGATTCTAAGTCTTCTGATATTTTACTATTTCAATAAAGATTACTTTACTTCAGCTTAAATCACTATTTTCTAGCATCTTTAGTTACATGGCGATCCAAACATTCAGAAACTTTCATTTACTTCTAATAAATAGGACCTATTTCAGGAGAAATAGAAATTTACTGGTTCTATAGATAGAAGCGGAGTCCTTAGAGTTAGGTTAAGTGTTCAAATCAAAACCAAGCAGAATTACTGTGATCTAGAGACCTGGGAAGATTTTATTCATATAGATCTTTCTGTTTCCAGGTTTCAAAAGAAAGTGTATAACATAGTTCTCTTACTCTCTTAAACTCACTATCTTGTTCATAAAAACAAGAAATCAGGAATTTAGGTAATGATATATACCTCTCAATGAATTGGACACAATAAGCCCCATATTTGTTTTATGTATTAAATAATATATTTTATTCTTTGTTCATATCCATACACACCCTATCTCCTTCTAACTCCCATGAGTACTCCAAGTCCATCTCTCTCTCAGCTACACATACTATTTATTTGTTTGTTTATTGATATTGATTTGTCCCCCCAGTCCAATTAGTATTGTATTTATGCATATGGATGTATCACCAACTACTTGGGTATGAAAAACCTACTAGTAACCACATCTACAATGAAGAGTGACTCTTCCTCCCTTAGTTGGCATTGATTTCTGAGATGCCTATGAGGCATCTTGACCAATAACTTGTATGAAGGCCTTCCTTATCTGACACTGAGATTTTAATATAGTGGCATATGTCTTCTGGGAGCATCATTATCCATATGTTATATTATGTTACAAGTTTTTCATTAGATTACTAAATAATAGATTTGCAACAGGATATTTCATGCATCCCATCTCTAATATGGACTAATGTTCTCCCTACCCTGTCCTCTTTCCAATGCTCCTATCTCCAATTAAATCTATAGTCCAGTATCATCCTCTCTCCTTTAATGTTACCTGTGTTTAGTTATACATTCTGGTTTAACTGACTTATCCTATTTGGGAATCATAAGTTTCTCTATAGCTTTTTCATGTATTTTTCATTATGGTTAAGCTTTCAATTAATAACTCATTTACCCCTTTCTTCACCCCTCCCCATACTTCCATTCCTAACCTTTTATTACCCAATATTCTCTCCCTCCCTCTACTTTCATTTTTGCATATATTTTAATATGAACCTCCTTTAAAGTTTCCTACTCCACTGGCTTGTGTCCAGTTTCTTGGTTTTCATGTGTACTGCGTGTTAAATATACAAAACAAAAGATTTGAAGCTAGAATCCACATATGAGAGAACATGCAGTACTTGTCTTTTTGGTACTGAGTGTATGCTTTCTAGTTCTTTTTATTTACCTGCAGATTTCATTTTTCTTTTCATCTTAGTAATACTCCATTATGTGCACGTACCACATTTTTCGTATGAGTTCAATCGGTTGACATATTTGTCAGTTTCATCATTGAGCTAATGAGGATTGAGAATCAATGGATATGGATTGTGAGGAGGCCTGAAAATAGGAGCCTATTTCCACATTGACCACAGGTCAGAGAGTTGGAACTTACCTCTAGTTCCTCCAAGGTTATTGTGCTGCTACCTCAAACAAAGCTCCCACCTAGAAGTAGAGCAGAGAGTTCTGCTCTCTCAAGGTTATTGCCAACAGGTGCGGCTACTAGCCAGACCTTTAACTCCAGGAATAGTAAGGGTAGATCTGTTTCTACCTCAAAGGAAAGTCTAAGGAGTCAACTAAATTCCAGTTTCCTCAAGGACATAAGGTTGGATTCCGCGCAGGGAGTGGTTTGCCTACAGAATGTATTGGTCTAGGGTGTAAGCCTGACTTGTTTTGTTTTAGCAACAGAATGTTTAACTGTGGCATTAGTTTGTGACCTTCAACTGGTCTGTTCATTTCCTTGTCCTATGTTAATGCAGTCTCTTGTCTTACACTTACGTTTTGGGGTCAGGAGTATTCTAAGCAATTGAAAATTAAATGCAGGTGAATTTCAGTACTCACTGGAATTCCCTCCTGATACTGTCCTATATGTTTCTCCGTTTTATTGCTTTCATTCCCGTCTTCATATTCTTTACTAATATTTTCTAAATCGCCATGCCTCTACCCTAACAAGTGGTCTTTTTGTCCAGGCTGGTCCTTGACAGGATTTTGCATGCAAGTTTCTTTGTAATGAGATATGAAGTCCTTTGGGTAAATTCCCAGTGATATAGTTGTGTTATACGGTAATTGTCTTTCTAGTTTTTTGAGAAATACTCATACTGATCTTCATAGTGACTATACTATTTTGTACTCCCAACAGCAATATATAAGAGTTCCTCCTTTCCTACATGCACACTAGCAATTTTTTGTAATTTTCATACCTAATCATGGTCATCGAGGCCACGTTGAGATAAAATCATTAAGAAGTACTGATCCGTGTTTCCCTGAGAGCTAAGTGTAGTGAACACTACATAATGGAGTGTTTACAATTCGTTTGTATTTATTGTTTTGGGAACTTTTCGTCAAACTATAAAGATTTTTAAAATTTAGTTGAATCATACATATTTGCACACCTATGATTATAATGCCATTAATCACCATGTACAATTCAGATGTTCATATATAAGTAAATGAATGAACAAAATATTATTTATTATTAATATTTGGATACATAGTAAAACACAGATGAACCTTGAAGCATAATACTGAGACAAGATAGTAGGAAATGGAAACTCTTGAATGAGTCTACTGATAATCAGTATCTAAGAAATTCTCAGTCCCCAAGATTGAAATTATAGCTGTCAAAGGTTTCTGGGGGGGAAAAGCCAAGTGCATTATTATTGGTTCGGTATGAAGTCTCAGCATGGGTAGATAAAAAAGTTTTGGAAGAAAATTGTGGTAGTTGTATAACAATATGCTTGCAGTTATTATCAGTGAATGACCCATTTAAATATGGTTAAGTGGTGTGTTTTAATATATGTCTTCTACAATGACTACACTAACTTGAAGAAGAAAGAAAGCAAGAGGGAGAAAGAACTAGTAGCAGAAAAAGAATACAAAATCAAGACTCTCTGAAGTTCTTTGATAACAGAATTCAGAAGCACTGTGCAGCATCTTAGCTGTTTTATTTGGCATGCATTATAGGAAATTAGATTAAGTTCTAAATAATACACCCCTTTCAATAATGTTTTCAATAAGCATTTGTTAGTGTCTTTCAAGCAGCCCATACTCTTGAGACTTTCGGGGGTGGAAAGAGAGACTGAGAATGACAAACATATAAACAAGTAAGATCAGGTTTTAACAAAACAGTGTATGGGGGAATGGAAATAAATAAATTTTGCGTGGGATGTAGAGAAAGTGTTTTGCTCCAGTGCATTTAGAAGAGGCTGGGAATAGAAGAATACTCAGGAGCAATCGAAGAAAACACCACTGTGATCTAACATATGAAAGATTAATAGTTATGAAGGTAAAAAACATTTTAGACAGGGAATGAAGATTTGAGTGAAAATATTTTAGGTTTAATAAAAAGTGCCTATTTAGGAAACTTGCCACAGCTGGCAATAGCTGGTTGCAAATATCAGTCTTATAGCTAGAAATGTATGTTTGTATCAGATCTGGAAAGGGCTAGATTGTAATTGAACTTAAAGTACAGTGAAACAATTAAAAAGCTAACAGAAACAATTTTGTCAAATATGCATTTCAGGAAGAACCATAGGCACAGCTATAAAGTTTGAACTTCCATAAAATTTATACTAAATATCAAAGAGCAAATCAGAGTTCTCCTCCTTCTTATCTCAGTTCTTCCCCACCTCACATACCATCCAGATCTATTCTCCTTTTGTCTCTCATTAGAAAACAAATGGGCTTCTAAGGGATAATATACAGCAAAATATAATAGAATACAACAAAATATAATAAGATAAAACAAAAACTAGCACATCAGAATTGGATGAAACAAAAGCAAGAATAGAGAACAAGAAAAGTTGCAAGAAACAGAGACTCACTCATTTGTATACTCAGTAATTTTATGAAATCACTCAACTGACTATTCTGGAAGCCAAAATAAATACACAAAGGACCTGATGCAGACCCACACAGATCCTGGGCGTGCTGCCTCAGTCTCTGTGAGATATGGGCCTTGATCATGATGACTTAGAGGGCCTTATTTTCTTCGTGCTCTCCATCTCCTCTTACTCTTACACTCCTTTTGCCTCCTCTTCTGCAGGGTTCCCTCAGCACTGAGGGGAGAACTTTAATGGAGATTTTCCATTTATGGTTGAGAATTCTAAGGTCTCTCACTTCCTGAACAAAATCTCTGTATTTGTTCTCATCTGTTGCAGAATGATGCTTCTCTGATGATGGCTGAGCAAGGCACTTACCCATGAGTATAGCAGAATGTCATTAGGAGTAATTTTATTTGGTACCTTTTTTTCCCACAGCAGTAATGTTTAATTTTGCACTAGCTATCTTTTTTCCAGGCTACGTATTCTCCATTTTTTTTTCTTGGTCACTCAAGCAGTTTCAGGTATGGGTTCCAGCTTGTGGAGTAGGCTTTAAGACAAATCAAACGTTGACTGGTCACGCCGACAAGATTTGTGCAAACATTGCCCTAGCATATCTTGCAAGCCAGACACCTTTGTAAATTAATTCATTTGTGGCTGGGTTATTGTTTATGATTCTTTTTTTGACAGCATACAGAATACCTTCTTATACCAAAGATGCTAGAACATATGGGTGAAGGCACCAGTGTAGGCACCAGGTCAATTCCTCCATATTCAGTAAGTTGTGTAAGTGTTGTCTTCAGCAAATTGTGACTGCCATCAGTTTGTGGAGAGTAACCCTTGACAAAAGCCTGCGTTGTTTGGTAGTTCCCATGAGATCACTTTTTCCAATAACTCAGTTATATATAACTGAGTACTAGTACCGGAAGCTTCATTTGGTGACAAGAGATGGCCAGTTAGGGCTTTGCCTCCACTATTATTTTGAGATTTCATTTATATTTCCTTCATATACGTATATATTTTATAAAGCTTTTGCTTTATTAGGTATATGTTTTCATACTATTCTTCAAATGGTCTTTAATTTTAGCTTTTTTACCATATTACCTCCCATTTCCCTTATGAATATAGATGCAATTTTTTTTTTGTTGTTGTTTTGAGACAGCATTTCTCTGTAGGTTTGAGGCCTGTCCTGGAACTAGCTCTTGTAGACCAGGTTGGCCTTGAACTCAAAGAATTCCACATGTCTCTGCCTTCTCAGTGCTGGAATTAAAGTTGTGTGTCACCACTTCCTGAAGATGCAAAAAAGTTTGAAAATATATTTTATTTTTATTTATTTTTTTATTTTTTGGTTTGTTCGAGACAGGGTTTCTCTGCAGCTTTGGAGCCAATCCTGGAACTAGCTATTGTAGACCAGGCTGGCCTCAAACTCACAAAGATCCGCCTGCCTCTGCTTCCCGAGTGCTGGGATTAAAGGCATGCGCCACCACTGCCCAGCCTGAAAATGTATTTTAAACAGAATTTAAGAATAAATAAAAACATTATTCACCACGATGAAGTAGACTTCATCCCAGAGAAGCAGGGTTGGTTCAACATATGACAATCAACAAATGGAATCCAACATATAAAAGCTGAAAATAAAATACATATAATCATTTCATTAGATATAGAGAAGGCCTTTGACAAAATATAACACCCCTTCACTATAAAAATTCTGCAGAGATTATGGGTACAAGGGATACACCTTAAAATAATAAAGGGAAATTACATGGCCATAGCCAACACCAAGTTAAGTGAAAAGAAACTCAATGTACTTCCAGTGAAATCAGGAACAATCCAAGGTTATTCACTCCTTCTAAATCAATTCAATATAGTACTTGAAGTCTAAGCTAGAGTTAAATGATAGCTGAAGGATATACAAATAGGAAAGGAAGAAGTAAAATTTATTTATTTGCAGATGATATGACAGTATACTTAAGTGACTATGAAAATTCCACTGTTAATTTCACAACTGACACATACTTTCAGCAACATAGCTGAATACAAAATTAACTTATAGAAATAAGTAGTCTTCTTACATACAAATAACAAATGGGCTGAGAAAGAAATCAAAGAAACAACACTTTTTACAAACAGATTCAAATAATATAAAATACCTAGTAGGAATTCAAACCAACCAAACAAAAAACTCATATAATAAATATTTTAAAACTATAGAAGAAAAACTTGAAAAGCTATCAGAAGATGGAAATTTCTCTCATCCTCATGGACGAGGAAAATTAATATTGTGAAAATGGCTATCCCACCAAAAGCAATCTATAGATTCAATGAAATCCCCAAAAAACATCAGAAAAATTCTTCAGAGATATTGAAAGAACATTTTTTTGTGTGTGTTTGATATGGAAACACACACACACACAAAACATAACAAACAACAAAAATGGATTATAGCTTAAACAACCCTGAATAATAACAGAACTGCTGGAGGTATCACCATTCCTGACTTCAAAACTGTACTGCAGAGCTATAATAATAATAATAATAATAATAATAATAATAATAATAATAATAATAATAAAATAATGATAATAAAATAATAATAATAATACATTGTATTGGTACAAAACCAGACATGTTCATCAATGGAATTGAATTGTAAATTAAGATATAAGTTCACACATCTGCAGACATTTTATTTTTGATAAAGAATCCAGGAACACATACTGGAAGAAAGACAGCATCTTCAACAAATGCTGCTGAACAAACTGGATGGTTGCATTTAGAAGGATCCAAAAAATCCATATTTATCACCCTGAACAAAGAAGAGAGAGTGGGGAGTAGCCAGCAATACATAGGTACAGGAGATCACTTCCTATGTAAAACCCCAGTGGCACAGACAATAAGAGCAACAATAAATGAATGGGAAGCTTCTGTAAAGCACAGGACACAGTCATTAAGACAAAAAGGCATCCTACTGAATGGGAGATCTTCACTAAAGGCACATCAGACAAAGGCTTGATCTCCAAATTATACAAAGAACTCAAGAAATTGGACATAAAAATTTTAAATTCCCCAATTAAAAAATGGGGTAATGATCTGAACAGAGAATTCTCAACAGAAGAAGTTTGAGTGGCCAAAAAATACTTAAGGTCATGTTCAACTTTCTTAGAGATCAGGGAAATTCAAATCAAAACGACTTTGAGATACCATCTTACACTTGTCAGAATGGCTAAAATCAAAAACACCAATGATAACCTATGCTGGAGAGGATGTGGAGTAAGGGGAACACCTCCTCCATTGCTGGTGGGAATGCAAACTTGTGCAACCACTTTGGAAATCAGTATGGCGGTTTCTCAGGAAACTGGGAATCAACCTACCTCAGGATCCAGCAATAATTTTTTCAGTTGTTGATCATGTGGACTGGGCTTCTGAAAGCAAGACGTCATTTCAGAATAAAAATGATTTTACACTAACAAAGAAAATGACCTCATTAGTATGGCATCCATAGTTATCCATTATCTGAGCTCCTTATTTCAGGCTTCAAGTAAACCAAATGCCCACGTTTTTTATTTTGTATTACTGTAAATGCTATTTTCTCTACCTTCTCACACAAATTATCTAACAGAATACATCTCTGTCACATGTTCTTGACAGGCATGATAGTCAAAGTATCTCTTCACTTCTGTGACACATTCAAGGATCAACCACCACAAGTAGGGATGACAATATCTACATTATGTCTTCATCAAACGATATGGTATTTGCTTCATAGTAATATTGACTGCTTGCTAAATGTACCCCCTCCTCACCTTATTTCTCACGCACCTCGTTCTCCATAACATATGTTCCTTGAAAGCAAGGAATCTATCTAATCCATCACTATATCTGAAAAGTCTAACACAGAGCATTTCTATAGCGGGCTTTCTCTGTAGCCATCAACCAGCTGCCAAATAAAGACATGGAGACTTAATATTAGTTATGAATGCTCAGTCTTAGCTTAGGCTTGTCCCACTAGCTCTTATAGCTTAATTTGACCCATGTCTCTTAGTCTATATTTTGCTTTGGGGTTTTTACCTTTCATTCTGTATGTCCTACTTCATGTCTGTCTGTTTGGCAACTGGCTGGCTGTCCCTGGGCATCTCCCATTTTTTTCTCCCTCATTCTTTTCTCCCATATCTTTTTCTACTTATTTTCTCTGCCTGTCAGCCCCATCTATCCTCCTTCTACTGCCTAGCTGTTAGCCATTCAACTTTTTATTTGAACAATAAGGTACCTTAAGCAGGTAAAAGCGCAACACATCTTTACATAATTAAACAGATGTAGCATAAATAAAAGTAACATGTCTTTACATAGTCAAACAAATGCATAAACAAACATAGCAAACCTTTACATAGTTAAAGTTATATTCTACAACATAAACAATTATAACACATCTTTATATAGTTAAAGTAATATTCCATAACACTTTCCTTGTTAATTTTATTGTCATCTTGAACAATTGGGAAGAAGGAACCTTAATTGAAGAACTGTCTCCTTTACCTTAACCTGTGGGCTTGCTTGTTGGGCATTATCTTGATTGGGAATTGATGTAGGGGTGCCCAGCCTACTGTATGTGATACCATCCCCTGGACTGCCTCTGTAATAAAGGTATGTGAGCCTAAGAGTGAATAAGTAAACAGCTTTTCTCCAAGGTCGTTCTTCAGTTCTAGCCTTCAGTTTTCTGTCTTGAGCTCCTTCCTTAGTTCCCTTAAAGGCAGATTGTAACCTGTGAACTGAAATAAAGCCATTTCCTCCCCCATGTTGCTCTTGCCACAGTGTTTCTTAGAGGATCAGGAAGCAAAATACAACATTGCCTAACTTAGATCTTCAAATAATAATGACTACATAAATGAATGAATGAGAAAATGGATTCTGGTACTGGGGAAAAACCTTGTAGAACATATTACTTAACCCATTAATTGCCTGTATGAAGTGAAACACCCAGAGAAATTTACCCTTTCTCATATAGAGGTTGAATTTAAACTTACTTAATAACTCCTGGACTTTGCTCCAGAAACAAAAGGAATAATGGAAATCTGGGTACTAACTCTACTTTTTATGATCTTATTTCTTCTGCAATTATCTCTTCTTCAATGCTCTATCACACAATATATTCCATCTATTATGAATTTATGCCTTCTTTTCAACTTGATACAAAGCTAGAGAAGAGGGAATTAAGAAATTGACTCCAAAATATTAGAATGTAGGCAAGTGTGTGGGGAATTTTCTCCAATAGTGACTAGTGTGGGATGGCTAAGGCCACTGTAGGGAGTACCGCTGAATGGTAGAAGAAAGCAGGCTGAGCAATCCATGGAGAGAAAGTCAGTAAGATGCACCCCTTCAAGGCTTCTGTTTCAGTTCCTGCCTCCAGGTTCCTACCTTGAGTTCCTGCCCTAATTTCCTTTAGCAATATACTGTTATTTGAAATTGTAAAATGAAATAAACAATTTCCTTCCAAATTTGCTTCTGGATCACAAGAATAGAAACCTTAACTGAGAAATCCTGTTATAGGCAAATCAACTGGTTATTAGTTAGTAGCTAAAAGAGATCATGGATCCCTTTCAAAGTAATCTATAACATTCTTGTTTCCTACATTCAAACACCCTGAGGTGTCTTCAGTTTTACACTTCTTTTTTCTGTGTTTCCTGTTTCCTCCTTAATATTGTCCTTTTAAAATTTGCCTGTCTGCTTACTTTACCTGGGATTCTTTGTCTAAAGAACATTTCACCAACTATCAGGAAGCTATATTTCTTTCAAATCACTAAACTTCACTAAATTATAGAAAGACTCTACCATTAAAATAGCATTGAGTCTGGGTCTGATAATAACTACTGAATTAAGACCTACAGTTTAGAAAAATAATATTTTGCATATCTAGAAAAATTATAGATACTAGTCCTGGTTAGCACATGGGTTTTAGAAGCTACAGGATAAAGTTCAAATTTCACTTTTATGTGTATGTGCATATGTGTCTGCTTATTTGTCTGTGTTTATCTCTGTGTGTGTGTGTGTGTGCTCATTCTTGAGTTTGTGTGTGCTAGTATATGAGATACCAAATGGATTAAACCATGAAACTTTTAATATTAAATAATTTTAAAATTGCAAAAGCAGAAGTAGTTTGATATAATGCAAACTACACTTCAAATTGATCATTTTAATTTAAAGTATTAATAGTAGTATTTATTTATGGTGTTGTGAGGAATAAATGATATTTGTAAAATTATATTTCCCACAGCAAGCACTCTATAACTGTTATAAATATTGTATTCTCTCTTTTAATGGAAAATTAAGGTTTGCAAATTTCTATTGAAGAAATATAAACCATTCAACTATACAACTGATTTTTTCAGAAATTACTTATTCATTCTTTTTACATGCTTGAAATGATACTAAAATAGTTCAGTAAAAGAAGCAAACAAAATTCTAGGCTAGTAATTGGGTAATAATTGCAAATATATATACACAAACATCTTTAGATACCTCCTTCTATCACATCCTAGCACTTTGATTTTACTTTATATACTGTTTTCTTCTAGCTCTTGGTCTTAGAAAAATGTTGAAGTGTCTTTCATTTAGCACACACACACACAAATTTTTCATTCCCTCTCCTTTCTCAATTAAATATAATTAGTTGACATTTTAGCTGTTTGTCACTTTTGTAGTTTCTACTCTGATTATGAAATACTATCCTAAGGTAAATGTGACTGCCATAATTCTTACCATGTCACATAATAACTGTGTATTCATTAATATTTTCCTTTCTATCTTTTAAACTCCCTGAATCATGGATTAAATTGCATTGATTTTTTTCACCTCCAGAGTACAGCTGACTGCCTGGAACTCGGCAAGTGGTTGGTACACAGTTATCAAATAAATAATAGGTGTGATAGTTACCTTAGTGCTCTGATATAAATAACTGGGACATTTGTTCTTCAGGTTTATAATGTCTAACTATGGAAAGATAATGAAAGATTTTCTGCTTTTTTCTCTTTTTAATTGGTGAAAAAAACCACATGACCACCTCATTAGGTGCTGAAAAAGCTTTGGACAAAATACAGCATCCCTTCATGATAAAGATTTTGGAGACAGCAGGGATATAAGAAATGTACCTAAACATATTAAAGGCAGTATACAGCAAGGCAACAGTAAACACCAAACTAAATGGAGAGCAACTCACAGCAATACCAATGAAATCACAAACAAGAAAAGGTTGTCCACTCCCTCCATATTTATTCAGTATAGTTCTTGAAGTCCTAGCTAGAGCAACTATAAGACAACAGAAGGAGACCAAAGGGATACAAATCAAAAAAGAAGAAGTCAAACTCTCACTATTTGCTGATGATATGATAGTTTGCATAAGAAATCCCAATATTTCTACCAAGGAACTTCTACAACTCATAAACACTTTAAATAATGTAGCAGGATACAAGATTAACTAAAAAAATCAGTAACCTTTCTTTACACAAATGATAACTGGACTGAGAAAGAAATCAGAGAAACATCTCCCTTCACAATAGCCACAAATAGCATAAAATATCTCAGAGTATCTCTAACCAAACAAGTGAAAGACTTGTACAATAAGAACTTTAAATCTTTGAAGAAAAAAATTGAAGAAGACACCAGAAAGTTGAAAGATCTCCCATGCTCTTGGATAGGTAAAATTAGCATAGTAAAAATGGTTATTTGAGAATTTCATATAATTTATTTTGATTATATTCATCTCCTTCTCAACTCTCACATCTTTGTTCTTTTCTTTTCATACCCATGCAATTTTGTGTCCTTTTTAAAAACTCATCAAGTATAATTTGTGATTCCTACACATTTATTGTATTTGTAGCCTTCTCTTAGAGCATAGTCAACCTCCCAGAAGCTACACCCTTAACATAAAGAGATTATTGCTTTCCCAGCAATAGGGAAATGATTTAAGGTGCTTTCCCTCCTTGCTAGAAATTTGTCTAGTTTCCATTTATATGCATTTTTGATGCTATCACAACTACTGTGTTTTCACACATGCAACTGCTCTGCTATGTCTAGAAAACACTGTTTGCTTGTCACATCAGACTATTCAGTTATAGTAAACAATATTTTTAAAAGAAGGTCATGTAGTCACAGCCACTGTGAGTTCGTGTGTCTTAAAGTCTCTCATCAGTAGCTGTATTAGAGGAAAGCATCCCCTTTTTAATTCCGATGCATTTTGTCATATTGTGTACCTTTAGAAGCCTTATCTCTCTAACAAAAAGATTGTCTTGCCCATCTCATCTATAAAGTTCATTTCAAATTATAGTTTGAAGTAGTAAACAATTATTTTATACAAAGCACTGAAGGTAAACATTGGATACGACAGCAGACATGGTTGCTATCTTATATCCTACCTACCCCTGAACAATGTCAGTTGATGCCTTACAGAATCTTAATATGACATATAGAAATGTGCCTATAATACATGGTTTTATATATATATATATATATATATATATATATATATATATATGTATATGAGAATAAAACCATGTTCCATGTTAAATAAACAAGTTAACCTATTTATGTAGACCCAACTAAATTAATTAGATGTATTTATTGATAAGTTCACCATTGTGATACAGTTCCTTCTTTCACTTTTTTTAAATTATTCTTTTCCTTTATAAGAACAAGTTCTTCAGCAGTGTTATTGCATAAATTGCATAGTTTTACACCAATAGTGAAAAAGTTATGCAGATCTACATCTCTCATGAGGATAGGTTTAGAAAAAGTTGTTTGTATCATCAGTGATGTTGCAATATCTTTCAGTTTAAAGAAAAATATACTGAATTTAAAAACATTTAGCCTACAAGTACATATATTTTCCTGTGGTATTGAAGAGGGGGTTAGATGATATAAATTAATGAGTCAAAAGAGATGAATTTTTATTTAGCATTTACTGTCTAACAACATTTCTTAACTAAAAATGCAGTAAAATATTCTCTTCTTATGGTAAGGGCTGAAAAGCTTGGTCCGTTGACTTTCCTGCGCTTTAAGGGAAAGACTGTAACTTCTTACTCCTATCTTCTACTCAGACCCACCAAAGTGTGTTCTTCTCCATTCTTCATGTCCAAAATCATACACTGAGCCTCTGAGCTGCCTGTGTTCTATTTATTACATAATGTTATGGAACAGAACCCACCTGGTCTGTCTGGTGTATTCTTTTTAGTATCTTTAGAGTGGACACAAAACAAGAAAAATCAAATCCTTCAAATATTTAGAGAACAGATGTAGGCAATAACAAACTGGTAATTTATTGAAAACTGATTCATTATCTCATTATGTATTTCTAACTAATAAACAACTGCTGTTACTTCTACTGCCTCCACCTCAACTCATATAGCTCTCAACTCCTCTTAGGATACGTGACTTTCTTTCTTACTTGATTTTAATTATTTCTTTCTTACATGATTTTAGTTATTTATTTTATTTGTCTGCGTGCTTGAAAGTATTTGAAATGGAACCAAGTATATGTTAGAGAAGCATTCTGCTACTGACCAATATCCCAAGCTCCATGAGTTTTTAATATTTCTTTTCTCATATATTACATCCCAATCACAGCTTCTCCTTCCTCCACTCCTCCATGCTCACACCTCTACTCTCCCCCAGACCCACTCTTCTTCCAATTCCCTTCAGAAAAGGACAGGCTTCCCAGAGATACCAACCATATATGGCATAACAAGTTATGATAAGACTAGACACAAACCTTCATTTCAAGGATAGACAAGGCAACCCAGTAGGTGGAAAAGGGTCCAAAAAGATGGGTAAAACAGTCAGAGGCACCCCATACAATCACAGTGAGGAATCTTACAAGAATACCAACTCTATGGTATACTTCTTTTTCTTACACATTTCTCATTGTTTATATTTGTATTTTAAGACTTTCATAGAATATACTTTGATCATATTTCTCCTTCCCTAAATCCTTCAAGATCCTCTCACTTCCCCTTAAAGAAAATGGACGTTATGACCTTTCTCTTTCTCAAAGAAGCAAACAACAATGTAATGTTTGGGAGTTTTTTGGAAGCAGTAGGCTCTTGGAGAGAGTATCATCAGCCCAGATAAGAAAAGTTACTTGAAATTATGTATGTGTGTTTATATACAGTTTTACATGTATTCTAGATTTGTTATTAGACAAATGGTTAATAGCATGATTCTTATGGCTTTTTTAAGATATAATAGGCATGAGAAGATCTTTTTGGAGATATTGACTAGTGTTATTGAAGAAAGCTCCAAAACATACATGCTTAGTAATATTTTCTTGGTTGCTCCCCAGAAAAAGAAGCTAGTCGCTATTACAAATTATACCATACCCTTAAGAAATAGGGCCAAGAGGTTTCTGAGCTATGGGTGGCCTGAATTCCATATCCCTATGGTTTAGCTTTCATGAGGCCAGAAGGTTTCATGAACTCACTCTTCCAAAGGATGGAGGCGATGAATAGGCCTACCCAGCTATGACACCTATGAACCACATCGACGACTAGCATGGTGCAAGAACCTCTAGTGTTCAGTAGTAGCATGTCTACCTTTAGAAAATCCACAGCTTGCTCATTCAATTTAAGACCAGTTCAACAAGAGGCAAACCATTCCTGGTACCAGAAATCTAGCTAACAATTCAGTGCTAATTTAGTCATGGCTACTGGAGGAGAATCTACAACCTCTAATTGCTAAAATAACGTAACCCCTAACAACAATCTACAAACGTTTGTCCTTAATCCTACAGATAAATTTAATCTTTGCTCCTCATCAAAGAAAGTCTTCTTTGTATCAGATAGAGACCACTGGGAAAACCACAACCAATCAAAATTCAGAGTTGTGAAACCCAATCCCAGTGGATACACTTATAAAACATTCCCACTTCCTAGGCCCATACAACATTTTAGAAGGTGGGGCAGAGATGTTATAAGAGACAGGGAATAAGGAGTTTGCTGTGAGCCTCTTTCTCCAAGAAATGTCAGAATGCACACCTATTAAAGTCTCAACAATATCACTGTCCAAATATGAGCTAAACAATGATGACAACAATGGACATGCCAACATGAACAGAAGAAAGCTCACGAAGCCTCAGCTTTACATAAAAACTATAGGCAACTTAGGAAAGCTAGTATTTGGGAGGTGGTCTTTTATCTAGGGAATATCACACCAATTTATTGTCCAGTGCCAAATGGTCATCCCCAAAAGCATACACATAACTAACATGATATGGACTAAGTAGGTTAATGCATGTATAAGTATACATGTATGTATACATAAACACACATATGCAATAACAATTAGTTATAAGAATGTCATGATTTTGAAGGGAAACTGCTGTAATTACTACCTCCGGAAACAAAAAACACAAAAATGGAGTACAATTCATGTAGGTCAACTACTACTGGGAATTGGGCATGCCCTAGAGTGCAGCTAATATACCTAGTGTTACCCCATTTAAGAAAAAACTTATTTTCCCTCTCCTAGTATTTATCAATTAGTGATGAGACATTGTACTTACTTCCCATGATGCATGGTGGGATTTTTTAATGACTTGTTCTTGTGTAGATTTTGTACATACTATCACAAGACTCTTTAAGACCATATGGTTTTCAGCCTGCTGTTTCTGGAAGATACTGTTTCCTTAAAATGATACATAATCTCTGACATTTACAATGTTATTGCCTCTTCTTCCATCCCTAAGTCTCAAGAGGAAAGGTATGTAAGAGGCATCTCATTTGTAGGTGAGTATTCCAAAATCTCTCATTCTACACATTACCCATTTGTGGACCTCTGTGTTAGATACTATCTATTGCAAGAAGATTTTCTGATGAATGCTCAGCAATACATTGATATGTGGGTACAGCTGTATGTCATTAGGAGCTTTTTTTACTGCTATGTTCACATAGCAGAATAGTTTTCTCCTAAAGCTATCAAGCCTCAGGTTATTGACTTTATTAACTGTTGTGTATGGGCTTTATGGAGTAGACATTATATCTAATTAAAAGTCATTGGTTACTCTCATAACATTCATGCCACAATTGTACCACTGGGCATATCTTGCAGGCAGATTGCTATTGTAGTTTGAAGGATTTATAGCTGACTGAGATTAATGATTACTGTTCTCCTCCAGGTAGCATGAAAAGAATATTTAAGCACTGTAAGCTCTAGTCAGTAAGGGTGAAGTTTCCAATTGAGTATCATCTTAATTTCCCCAAGTACTATGACAAAAAGATGTAGTGTCCTCAGCTATACAGTATTACCATCCACCAGGTTGTGGGGGACAACCAATGACATTGGCAATAGACCATAATGTCTGGGGGTGGGGACAATCTAAGAAAATCCTTTTGTCAATGGCTTAAAGAAATGTAATTCATTCCTATTATTGAGGGTTTCATTTGTTAGCATATTATGTCTTGTTGGTATATTGTCACTCCATTATATGCTTACTTTATTTATACAGCTACATATTTTAGCAAGCTTCTACACTACTAGGTTCCTGTATGGAATCTCAAATGTCCTTTAGTGTTAGTTATCCCTCCACATATTGTTTCTTCTATTCTTCCCTCCCATCCTCCACCTCATTTAAACTCCTGTTCTAATCTGCGCTTCATCCCTTCCTGACACTATAAATTCTATCTCCCCTTTCTTGGAAGGTTCTTACACCATGCTTATACTTTACTAGATGCTTATTCTCTGTGGATACTGTAAATGAAACACATTCAAAGTTAAAAACAGCACATAAAAGGAAATAGATGATATTTGTTTTACCTCACTCAGGATGATTATTTCTAGCTCCATCTATTTACCTGAATTTTTTATGATTTCATTTTTTTCTTAACAGCTGAATAATAATTCATTTTGTACCTGTACCATGTTTTCATTATCCATTCATCAGTTGATGGACATCTAGGTTATTTTCAACTTTCATGTATTTGAGTAAGTATCATTGTAGTAAAAGAATAGAGTGCAGTTGTCAGTACTACCAGAAATGAATAAACATTCCACATTCCTGGCATCTGCTGTCATTTGTTTTACTAAACTTGGCTACTCTAACTAGGGTAATATGCAATCTTACCACCTATCTCTTACTTCCTTCTTGAAGGGTGACGAGTGGGTATTGAAGTATATTCATAATGCAATGTTTTTCTTAAACCTAGAGAAATCCTTAGTTAAAATTTCCCAAAAGCTTCATTTCAGAAACAATCTCAGAAGAGAAAGGGGAAAAAGATCCAGAAATTTAGATGAAACAGACAACAGTCTTCATGATTAGGAGTCAACAAAATGCCTGGTCTGAGATGGGATTCTGAGGTTTTAGAATTTTTGAATGTTGAATGTTCATCAAATTTTAAAAAAACAATACAACAACAACAAAAAAACCCAAAGGTTGTCAAGACATAGAAAGAACTATTGAGAGAGGATCACACACTCACTTGATGTTTTCAGAATAATCAAACTGATCTGTTGGTGGTCTCAGTCACTGTATTTAGGCAGAGGCTTTATCCTTCCTAAGCCTGAAATCGCTCTTTTCTGGAGCGACTGAGTGGTAAATGCATAGCTAATTTTTTAGACATCATCCCCTTCCAGTCCTGTCTTCTACCCAGGGAACAATTTAAAGACTTGAGATGACATTATTTGCTTAATGTTCCACTTTAAGTAGAATTGGCTGAATTAGCTTGTTAGGGGAAAGCACCAGAAGCAAGCTAATGATCAGTGAGTCAGCCACTTCTGATCTTCCATTTCATCTTTCAAAGTTCTAACTGGAGTGCACACTAGGGAACTTTGCACCTCAGCTCTAGCCAACATTTTATCTATTATATCTTATCGGATTTAACCTTTTCATTAAAAATATTTGTTAAATTGGAAAAGTACAGAGAAACCCAAAGAACAAAATGTAAAATCCTTGCCACTGGAACACAAGCCACAGTTGATTATACTGTTTATTTCATTTCAGTCTTTCCTGAGCGTGCATATACTTTAAAGTAATCGCAAAATGCAAAAAGGCTTGGTTGATTACATTATTGTAGCCTTTTATTTTTCTTATTTTCATATTTGTTTCATCTTTCAAACAATTATTCTATTGAAAAATAGTATTTACATTTTAATATCAGACAATAAATTGCAGTTCAATGGTAGATTATTTTTGTAGCATGGAGAGATCCCCAGCACTGCCAAAAGAAAAAAAGTAACGCCTTACCTACCACTCTGACACTGGGGTTTAGCAAGTTTCTTTCCCATATTAGGTTGGTCATAGAGAGAATATATTTTGTATAATTGCAGCCATATCTTCAGAATGTTATCCGAGGTGCTACTTTCTCTTGTATTAATGAATACATTCCAAATTGCTAGGTAGTTTTCATCATCACTCTATATTTTGTAAACTATAAGAGCAATACAATCACATGGCACAAGATTTTAAAATTTAAAGCAAGGATAAAAGCTTCTTTTAATCTAGCTTTCAGAATAAAACCTGAAATGGGAGGAGAGGGAGTGGGAACTTGGATTCGTATTTTGTCTATGCCATGTTTGATTTCTTGCTTAAAATTTCCAAATATGTCAAGTCTTGATATAAGGACTTTTGCCTTTTCTTATTGTATCTTGTTTCACTGTTTGACTGTTATCTACTGTAGGCCTGCTGCTTTCTGAAGGGGGATAGAGGAGGAGTGAGTCAAGGGGACAAGGTGGAGCTGGATGGATCTGGGAGGAGTGGAGAGAGAGAAAACTGTGGTTAGGATTAAAATATGTGTATTATATAACAGGAAAATATATTTTCAAGTAAAAATACATAGAAAAAAGGAGAAGGGGAGGGTTGAGGAGAACTTGAAGGAATGAGATAGTCGAGATGGAGGAATGACAGAGAAAAGAGCAAGGAAAGAGATATCTTGATTGAGGGAGCCATTATAGGGTTTGCAGAAACCAGGCTCTAGAGAAATTCTCAGGAAACCACGAAGATGATCCAGCCTAAGACCCTAAGCATTAAAGGAGAGGGGGCCCGATCTTGACTTGCCCTGTAATCAGACTGATGATTATCTTTAAAAAATCACCATAGGACCTTCATCCAGCAACTGATGGAAACAGAAGCAGAGACCCACATTAGAGACCCACCCTGGAAGAGTGAAAGGAATGTGAATATAAGCAAAGAGGTCAAGACCATGAGGGGTTCACCCACTGCAACAGTTTACCTGAGCTAGTGGGAGCTCACCAACTCCATCTGGAATGGGAAGGAGCAAGCATAGGACAAAACTAGACCTTCTGAATGTGGTTGACAGTTGCATGACCGGGGCAGTGGCATCAGGATTTATCCCTACTGTATGTAATGGATTTTTGGGACCCTATTCTCTTTGGATGTATACCTCACTCAGCCTAGATATGGTATAAAGGGCTTTGGACCATCCACAAAGCAATATGCCTTACCCTCTTTGAGGATTGAACGGGGGTGGGGTGGCAGGGTATGTGGAGGAAATGGGAGGAGAGGGAGTGGGAACTTGGATTGGTATTTTTTAAAAATAAATCTAATAAATAAAAAAAACAGATTCCAAATGTGTCTAATCCTATGATGTGATCCAAGTTTGCATTTTGTGCTTTTCTTTAATAT
>JAQHUG010000094.1:2339411-2363183 GCA_028555095.1 Dicrostonyx torquatus | reverse complement strand
CACTCACCAAGGACCCGCTGCCATGAAAAAATAGGTAGCTCTAGTTTCCTATTGGCTAATTCTTACATCTGAATTTAACCCATTTCTATTAATCTGTGTATTGCCACGTGACTGTGGCTTATTTGCAAGATTCTAACCGGCATCCACCTCAGGCAGAAGATCCATGACTTCTCTCACTCTGTCCTTCTTCCCAGCATTCACTTCTGTCTTCTCCACCTACCTAAGTTTTGCCCTATCAGGCCCAAAGCAGTTTCTTTATTCATTAACCAATGAAAGCAACACATGAACAGAAGAACCTCCTACACCAAACAATATAGCATATTGTTGCTGTTCTTGTCTACCTATAATAAATACATTAATAAAATATAGTAATATAATAATTATATAACATTATAAACATATTATAAAATACAATAAATTGTAAGACCTGGTTGTTGAAGACACTACAGACTGGTTGTGAAACAGAGAAATTAGTTTTGAACTGATCAGAAAACTCTCCCAAATAGACAACTTTCATAGTGCTTGAAGGTGCTATGTAGGCTGTTTGGAGAGAAAAGACATCAATGGCTTTACCCTATGTTGTACCCTACATCTTACAATATTTACCAAGGATGCAAGACTTGCTCTCTGGTATAATAGTGACCAATACTGTTTCTGGGAATAACCAGCTACTTTCTTGATTGGGTTTAAGACCTGCTCCACAAAGGGAAATTAGTGCCTAGCATATTTTATGTGATCAAAACTCAAGGCTAGAGAAGTCATGGGACCAAGAGAACATAATGGTATTTTGTTAAATGATCATGTTTTCAGATTGCCTTCTAAATATTTGCTTATATCCATAGATTTGTGATGTTTTCAGCCTTTATCAGAAAGGCTTATTTCAGTAGGTAGTGGTTAACACACAGACTCATTTGTAAGGAAAAATTGGAACAGGAAACACCACACTCAGAACAAGCATAAGACAACAGAATCAAAAGTATTTATTCAGGCCATCATACATTCAGTAGAGTAGTCTCCACAGCCTGAGTTTTGTTCCTCTTTTTATTATAAAACTTAGAAGCAAGTCAGCATGACTTCTGATCTTTCCTGTCATTTGTGGGTTCAGCTCTTAACTCCCATGACTGGAGATCATGAGTGGGAATTTTTAGGATATATCGACCATTATCTTTTTTATTAACTAATTTATTTATTTGTTTTACATCCCAATTACAGTTTCCCCTCCCTCCTCTCCTCCAATTCCCTCCTACATCTCTCCCCTCACCCACTTCAGATCCACCCCTCCTCTATTTCTGGTGAGAAAGGGGCAGGCCTCCCAAGGGTGTAAATAACACATGGAATATCAAGTTGAGATAGATGTAAGCTCCACACCCTCTTATTAAGTAAGGCTTGGTAAGGCAACCCAGTAAGAGGAATAGGTTCCAAGGCCATCACAAAGGAACCCATAGAAACAATTTGTCTTGGCTCATAGGAACTTACAGACACTGAACCAACAACTAAGGAGTCTGCATGTGTGACAGTTGTATAGCTTGACCAACTTAGGTTTTCTATATCATTGTAACTATTCATGATGCTGAGAGTAATCAACAGTGCTCTGCTTTAGATGGAACATTAATATCAACCTTTCCTGGGTGCGAATTGCTGCAGTGGAGCAGACATCTGTCCTGGTCTCTGGTAGAATAGGGGGCCTTTGCCAGGGGTGTGGACCAGAATATGGAGATAAGGAATAGAAGACAGGAATTGTTCTTGTTTAGAAAAGTGGTTAATAGTAGGTTCTCCTCTAGGGTTCATGATCTCACCAGCCCCAAGTACTTGGCTAAATTTACAGTACCAGGCACAAATTCATTCTTAATAAATAAGTTTCAAGCCCAATTAGACAGTTGTTGTCTATCCTCAAGATATTGATGCTACTATCTAAAATTAGGGATTTATTTCAGTTCTTAATATTGTTGAAGCTTATAAGCATCACATCTGTGTAGGATTATTGGTTATGTTCTCACCTTGGTTTACACAGCAACTCTGAATACTATGAGAACTAACCTTTAGGAATGAGGATTCTAAGTCAGCTACAATTTTATTTGCCCAAGTCCTGTGTTCAAACTGAGTGATGTATTAGGACATAGGATCTTCCCTTCAAGTCCTGGGAGGTAATGAAGGGCAATAACAATAGCCCATATTGTTTTGGGAATCACTTATACTTCCTTGACCAACAATTCAAAAGAAGGTTTCCCTTATCCTGAATTGGCATTTTTATTAGAAAATCTATAGTTCTTGGGAGAATCACTATCATTCCAAGTTTTATAACTTCTTTTCTCAATCATATATGTGTACATTATTATAAAGAAACATTTTTACCTAAAATCAAACATACACAAACATACAAACACATGGTTTCTATATAATTTTCAAACATTTTTAGTACTTCTTTTCCCTCTTTTTATATTGCCTTCCCTCCATCTTTTCCAGGTAATGCCCTCTTTTTGTATTTCCTTCTTTACTGTATCTTTGTCTTTATATCCTGATTTCTATAGTTTCTTCTCCCCCACCTTTGTTACAGTTTCATTTTACTTTCCAGTCTTTTGAGACTGTATATACACATCTACACATTTTTCCTAGTTCCTTCCGTTTACCTGTAAATTACATAATTTCATTTCTCTTTATTGATGAATAGTATTATATATATGTGTGTGTAGCACAATATCATTGTCCATTCATCAGTTGAAGAACATTTAAATGGAAACAACTGGTTTCGTTTCTTAGCTATTGTGAAGAGGATGGCAATGAACACTGTTGGGCCAGCACTTGTGCAATAGGACAGTGAGTCTCTTGGGTATATATATATATATATATATATATATATATATATATATATATATATATATATATCATATGATAGGTTTTTCTTTTGAGAATTCTCCACATTGATTTACAGTGTGGCTGCAACAGTAAGCAATTTCCCTTCATTTGAATGAGGTTCCCTTTTTCCTACACTCCTGTCAGCATTTGCTGTATGTTTTGTTTTGGTTTTTGTTTTTCTGATTTTAGTCATTGTAACTAGGATGAGAGAAAACTTAAAAGTTTAGTTTGCATTTCTCTAATTTCTAAAAATGATGAGCACATTTTAAGGTATTTTTGGGCCATTTATATTTTATCTATTGAGAACTCTGTTCAGATTCATAGATCACATTTAATAAAGTAGATTTTCTTCTTGATGCTTTGTTTTGTGTGTGTGTTTGTGTGTGTGTGTGTGTATGTTTTATATACTCTTGATAGTAATCCTTTATCAGATTAATGACTTGCAAAGCTTCTCTCCCATTCTCTTTACTTCTTCTTCACTTGGTTGTTTCTTTAGATGTATAGAAGCTTTCAAATTTTCTGAGGTCTCCTTCTTTGAGTTTCTATTGCTGCTAAGAGACATCATGACCATGACAATGCTTATAAAGAAAAACATTAAACTGGGGTGGCTTACAGTTTCAGAGGTTTGATTCATTATCATCATGGAGGGACATGGAAGCCTGAAGGCAGACATGGTGCTGGAGAAAGAGCTGAGAGTTCTAGATCTCGATCCACAGACAACAGAAAGCAACTGTTTCACAGGGCATAGGTTGAGCATAGAAGATCTCAAAGCCCACTCCCACAGTGACACACTTCCACTAGCAAGGCCATACCTATTCCAACAAAGTCACATCTCCTAATAGTGCAACTCCCTATGTAGACAATTTCCTTTCAAACCACCACAGTCTCACTTATCAATTTTTTGCCTTCTTTCCTGGGTAAATAGTGTCCTATTTAGAAAGCCCTTTCTACACCTATGTCTTCTAGAGTACTATCTATCATTTCCTCTAGTAGTTTTAGCATTCTAGGTTTCAAAATAAGACTATTGATGCACCTGAAATTAATTATTTTGCAGTGCAATAGATGTATGTATAATTTCATGTTTTTTGCATCTGGACATCAAGCTTTCCTGAAAACATTTGTTGAAGATGCTGTCTTTTGTATACTATATGATTTTTGTCTCTTTGTCAAATATCAGAAAGCTGTAGTTATATGTTCTCATACTTGGGTATTCTATTTTGTTTCATTGCGGTACATACCTTCTTTGTGTATCGCTATCCTGTTTTCCTTACTAATGCTTTGCAATGTATCTTGAAATTTGTAAATGTATTTTCTCAATAATTTTAGTTTTTTTAGGAGTCCCTTTACTATCTGGAGTCTTTTGTGGTTCAATGAGAGTTTTTAGAATTTTGTTTCTTCTTTTATGAAGGATTTTGATTTGTACTACATTGCTTTTTGTAGAAAAGTTATATTCATGTTATTAATTTTGCCAGTCCATGATTATGGGAGTTCTTTTCATTTTGTAGTGTCTTCTCAATCTGTTTCTTCAGAGATTTACAGCTTTAATTGTAGAGGTCTTTCACCTTGCTTAGGTTTATTTCCCTTTTATTTCTTTGAGGCTATTATGAGTGGGCGTGTGTACATGATATCTTTCTTAGTGATTTGTTGGTGGTATACAGAAAGGCTATTGCATTTTTTGAACTGATTTTTTTTATTTTGCATCCGGTCTTTTTAGTGAAATTCTTCTATTTATTGAGTTATTTACTTGTGTGTTCTTTAAATTCCTCAAAATTTGATGACATTTATGACAGCTCTTTTAAATTATGTGTCTTGGGGTTAACTGCATAGTTCTCATTGAAGAAAATTTCTATAGGACTGGTGGATTGATGATGTATGTTATGAAAGTTCATATTTGTAATTTTGCAATGAGTTTTGAGAATGTGGATTTCTTTCATTGGTTTGTGTCTGATGTGGACACAGAATTCTGGGTTGGAGTATAGAATGATCAAGGTGGCTTGGGTGTTCTGAAGGTTAGATATGATTGAGTGAGATTAAATCAGGTAGATGCAGAAGCCTGAGATAATATGCAGGTTATGTATCTTTACCTAAACCTGAAGGTTTTACAAACATGAGTGGGTTCATCAGACCAAACCAGAGAATTTTATTTGGGACCCAGTCTGGATCTTAGGATTGAGGAGGATACAGACAATGTAGGATCAGTCAGACTCACCAGATTTTGCCCGGATGCAGGCTGTGTGAACCAGACTGGACCTGTAGACTAAATATGGCATGGGCAAAATAAATCAGGTAGACAGGTGATGCAGTCCTAGCCCAAGCAAGGTATTTATTAATGGTGTAAGTTTTGCTCACCTGACTAGGTTAGAGTACTACTGTATATGGGACTGGGCTAGATCTGAGGATCAGGAAAGATATGAGTAGCGTACGATGAAGTTGATTCACCAAACTGGAACTCAGTACAAGTCATGCAGGACAAACTTGGCCTGGAGGTTGGATACAGCAGTACAACAATAATCTTAAGAGCCAGTAAGTGGAAACAGGAAGGATATCCACAAATTGGTGGATGGATAAACAGTATGTAGTATATCTGTACATTTATTATTTTATTAACAATAAAAGTAAATAAACTACTGTTATCTACTATTATAACATGAATGAACATTGAAAATATTATTTAATAGAGTAAATCAGACATATAAGGTCACATTGTTATCCAGTTAAATATAAGGTATAAACTGATAATCAGGCAGAAAGCAAATAGATAGAAAGTCACATACACACAAGCACATGTACATGTAGACATCCACATATACACACATACACACACCCACACACATATACTCCCCCAACATTGCTCTTCAGTATTATCTCATTAACTCTACAATGTCTATTATCAATTATCACGTGTTTTCTCCAGTCATACAAGAAGCCATGGAGAATAGAAGGCTAAGGTGCTACTTCTCTTCTCCCATCCAACAGAGAATGCAATATTTACAAACAGGATAATAACTGAATTATAAGCTAGCAAACAGCAAAGTAGTTAATGGTATGGCAGCAGTGGTAACTGCTGTTAGAGTTCAAAATGAGGCAACATATGTACTTGGACAAGACTACAGAAAGAGTAGATACATTCTTTTGCCAATGTTGCAGTGGTGAAAGAAGAAAACTTATTCTTTGAAGTCAAACACGAGGAAATGATAGGGGAGGAGCATGGGGAACTGAGTGAGTCAAAGACAAGAGAAGGGCATCAAGGAGGTAGAAAATACATGGGAAATTTGGGACATCTATATTACAGAATTACCTATCAAGATTCATCTAGTCCCATAATTTAGATGGGAACATTGTACAGATTGGGACACTGATGCCAACATAGAAAAAAATAAGTTCATGTAATGGAAGTCATATATGAAACTATTTCAAAGAAAGGGTTAATATCAGTGTCAGATGCTACAAAGACATAGAGAAAGATAATACAGGATAAGTGGTGACTTCATCTGCCCCGAGTTAGGGGGGAAATGACAAAGAAGGAAGGATGGGATTTACAATACATAGGTGTAGCTGGCATCAGTTGAACAGATTTCAATAGAAAGTGAAATAGCCTCTACTACAGTGAATTAGTTTATCTCCCTTTCGTTCTGTTTCATTTTCAAAACAGGATTTTAAAATGTTACTGAATATTTTCTAAATAAATATATTCATCCAAAGTATGAGATCTGGATCATGAGCTTTGAGATGTAACAACATTCTTTTGTTTCCTAACTCTGTACATCTTAACCGGATAACTGAGCAAGTCCTTTCTTCCCTCAACCTCAGATTTTCTCATCTGTCAAAAAAGATTCTGAGAATACATAGGGGCAATGATGGAGAGGATATGGTGGCATAGGGATATGAAAGTGCATTGCATGGTCCCAGAAATAGAGTAAGGTAAGCAATACATGAATGAGTGTCCTATTCTTAGCTAAATTTTTGGGTATTTGCCAGATCAAAATTCATAACAAAAAAAGGCACAGTACAAACAAGTTCTCTCTCTCTCTCTCTCTCTCTCTCTCTCTCTCTCTCTCTCTCCTCCCTTTCTCTCTCCTACCCTCTCTCTTTCAATTACCTCCCTACTCATGTCTCATATCTTTACATTGAAGAAGATTAATCTAGCCTCTTCAACATTCCCTTTTCAAATCTGATCTCCTATGAAGACTTACAGGGAAAGAGACTGATACATTCTGAATGACTATCCTCATGTCCTTATATATAGTCCCAGGAGGATGAATTGTTCCAAATTTACCAAAAAATATTAGTGCTTTAGAACATAGCTTGGAAACTAGAGCACAACACCAGGAGACATTTCTAGAATCAGATGGAATGTTAATGGCAGAGTCAAAAGCAGAAGCAATTTTGCCAGACTCTCAAACAAGCACACTTTCTCCTATAGAAGATTTCATTGCAACAACATTGCTGAAGGGTGTAGACTTTAGGGCTGAATTTCTCTGAGCCTTAAAATCAGAGCCTTTATCTTAAGATTGCTGTGTATACTAGATTAGCAAATAAAGATAAAATCATGTAGAAATATTTATTTGCATCATTCCCCTTATTATTGATTTCCTCTCGTGCCCCTTTTTCAAACATAACTCTATGTACATATTATTCTACTAATGCAACCCCACAGCATCTAAATCATCTGGCTAGACAATAGCATCAAGGTATGTAGCTACTAACCTTTCAATGAACAATCAAATTTTGCTCCAATGTGAATTGATTAGATATAAAGTGTTTTTCAATTTTCACTTGCTTTTTTTTGCAGAGATTATCTCAATCTCCTCTACTTCTCAAGACAATGTCTGTAATCATCTTAAGATTCTAAATTTTCTTGTAGTTCTGAGAATTTGGGCTGTGCAGAGGACAGAACTGTCAACATAATGGCCCTTCATGCTCTTGAAGGCAGTTATTAAATTTCTGTCCTTTACTGGCTAATGCAAGATATGGTGCTGTCATGTGCTATTTTCCAACTGGTCTCCAAGAGAGCTTTCTGCACTCCTGTCTCTATTTGCTTTTCTCACTGAAGAATTGTGCATTATTAGTTTGTGGACTGCTACATATAAGCCTCTTGTTGATTTTTCTACAACTTGCTACCTTCTGAGATTAAACTTCTCTTATCAAACTGAGAAAATGGCTCAGTGGATAAAACACTCACCATGCAAATGTGAGAACTTCAATACAGATCCCCAGAACTCATGGGAAAAGTCTGTGGCTCATTGGTAATTCCAGTAGTCCTATAGTGAGTTAAGAAGCAGAGACACAATAATTCCCAGAATCCTGTGTTCCTGTCGACCTGGTATTTGGCATATATACAGTGTCGAATGATAAGAGACTCAGTCTCAAACAAGGTAATAGGAGAAGACCACAATCAGAGGTCACTCTCTTCCTTCCACGAATGTGCTGTGCCAGACATGCCTGCATTCGCACACAGGAACACACACATACACACATGCGTGTATGCACACACACAATTGTTAAATTCTCTGATCTGTTAATCAGATTTTGCAAATACACTAGAATAGTCTATGCCTGGATGTTGTTACTTGCTCATAGTTACCCTGAATTTAGATGGTCAAATGGGAACCGAGTCCTGTACTGGTATAGAGCTTTAATTCTCTCTCACTCAGTACCTTGAAAATAGCCCTCAGGTTCATTATTCCACAAAGAAGCAGTAAAAAGCATTTGCAATCATCTATGTATCTGCTTAATGCTAAAGGTTCAGTGTAAGAAGATGCTCTTTTGTGCAAAAATACTAATTTCTTGCCAAAACATCCACAATCATTTAATAGAAAAAGTCAAATAGTGTGATATTTTAGAAATTATGACTAGAACCTTTATTCAAAGTATTTTAAATTTTATAGTTCCAGCATATTTTAAATAATCTCATGTATTTTATTAAGCTTCTATTTGGAAGCATTTTGATCTTTGTAGACAGCTAAGAAGAAGGAAAGCATACGGCCCTGCACAGCACTATCTTTGCTCACTTACACAGCTTATTGCAATTGTTCTTCTTCACTGCCATGCTGTTCAATATATTTACTGACACTGATGTTAAAATAATTGATTATTTTACCGCCAGCTTAATGAGTGTGTAGCAACACTGTTGACTTGTTAGAAAGACATTCTTTTGTTGAAGCAGTGGAATTGTAGATATATTGTATTTCCTACCCTGTTGGCCTTGTCTTTGATAGCCTGATTAAAATTCAAAAGGCAACAAAAATAATGAGGAAAGATGACTCGTTAATATTTTCCCATAACTACCTACAGGAATATTTTTTATTGGAGATCCATCATGTGCCTAGTTTTACATGACACTGTAAGAATGAAAGAAGAGAAAATGTCCCCATGTAAGGTTGTTGCATACATTACCTTTGTCAGGATTACCAAAACTTATCTCTTCCAGGCAAACAAAGACCCTAGAAGCAGAACCTGTTGTATAAATTGAAAATGTACCTTCCTGAGCAGATGTTAATCTTTGTTATGAGAAGATCTAACACTCTAAATTTTAGTATCAGAGCACTATCATGCAGTTTCCAATTTGCACATTCGGAGGCTGTGGGCCTGGAATCCAGTCACAGTTTTAGCACATTGTGTTCACAACCTTGCATGATTCATTACTGTTTTCATGAAAACCGAATTACAGGCTGTAGGTCTTGATTCATTTTTCTAACAAATATTTAGAAACTTCTATTGTAAGATAAGCTGAGATTTTTCAAAGTTTTAAATTACATTAGTAAACAAAATAAAAATGAATAAAATATCTGGCTTTGCCACATTTTCCTTGTAAAATAAGAGAAAATACCCGAGAAGACATGAATTTTGGACTAGTAATGTTTGATAAAGGAAGATAAAGAAAAAGTCCAGTATGCAAGAGAGCATAGGGAGTTGTGAACTGATATTTAGGGAGTTCCTACTATTTTATTATGATCCCAATGTTGAAGTTCTTGGCTATAGGAACTGAGGTTCAGAGTGTAGAATTTAATCTGACTAACCATAGTAAAGCAAGAAATGTATTCAGGGACAACCCTACATCCAGTTTTCTTGTAAGCACAAATCTGTGTTTTCTACCTACCCTGATATTAATTAAAGAGATTCACTGAGCCTGATGTATCAGAAAAACAGTAAGAACATGCAGCTATCCTACTCCAGACATGAAGGCATGTTAGATATGGACTACTATTAATGTATGTAGCACTGATTTATAACAAGGAAATAGCTACCTTTCATTTTCTTTTTAATTCTGAGTTTCTTGTATTGTGGTCATTTTAATATTACTTTGTAGTTATGGAGAGTATATTGGAATTACTGTTAGGACTATACTAAAATATAATTTCAATCCCTTTATTTTGAGTGAGCATCACTCTCCAAATGTAAGACATTATTATTTCAAAGTAATCCAGCAACTTGCCAGCTTAGCAAAAAATACCACTCACTGCTGTTTCCAATTTAAATGAGTATTTTGTATGAATAGTTCTAAATCTAGTCAGTGTTTTCAGTGTTGCCATCATTTCATTAGGTGTGGTAAACAGGAATTTTATAAGCATTCATTTCATTTTCGTTTAGAAATTTTTCAAACACTATAGGCAAATGCCATTGTCCTCATTTACCTGCCAGAATTTGTTAGTAATATCCTATTGCTGAAGATAGCCTTGACTCTTAGAACATGAAAGAATCAAACAGGTACTCACCAGGAAGCTTCATGCTTACTGCCTAACTTTTATAGTACCACACATATTATGCATGCTACCTAAGGAAAAAAGTAATCAATCATTTCTTTGTTTTTATTTTTTATTTTAGTTTTTAAAGAAAACAAACTTTTTTCATTTTACATACAAATCCTAGTTCCCACTCCATCCCTTCCTTCCATTCCCTCCACCTTCCCCCCACCCCACCCATCCCATCCCTCCATACACTCCTCAGAGAGGGTAAAGCACATTGCTTTGAGGAAGAACTAAGGGCCTCCCTACTAAACCTAGGCTGAGCAAGGTATCCCTCCAAAGAAAATGGGTTCCAAGAAGCCAGGACAAGCAGTAGAGGCAAATTCTGGTGCCACTGCCAGTGACCCGCAGTCTACCCCAGCCATACAGCTGCTACCACATTCAGAGGGACTAGTTTGGTCCTATGCTGGTTCCTTTCCTGTCCAGCCAGAGTTGGTGAGCTCCCATTAACTCAGGTAAGCTGTTTTAGTGGGTGTCCCCATCATAGTCTTGACCTCTTTGCTCAAATTCACAAAAGTAATTAGCTGTGAACCCTGTGAGCTATGCTAATAACTGGCCTGGGAAGGCGTGCATATTTGTGCAATAGTTGCCAAGGATCATGGAAATAACAACTAACTCTCTGATTTGAATTAAGACCTTTTCCAACAAGATGAAACCTATATTTGGCACCAATATCAGGACCAAGAACCTATGGCTAGACAAGTCATAGGCCCTAGGGTACTGTACACTGTGAAGATGCATTGTTCTCATTAACACATTGTTGTTTGGTCAATGGCTTAGATATTTGCAAGGCAAAGAGAATGCTGGGAAGAAAAAAAAGTGGAGTCTGAGGAGTTGCGAGCCAGACATAGAAGAAGCAACATGGAATGTTCATAGATGAAGTAAATGATCCTCGGGACAGCACATAAATTAACAGAAATGGGTTAATTTAAGTTGTAAGAGCTGGCTGGAAACAAGCCTAAGTTATTGGCTGAGAATCTATAATTAATAATAAGTCTCTGAATGGCTATTTAGGAGTGGGTGCTGGGACACAGAGAAACTCGGCCTTCACTGGGGGAGATGTTATTGTATTATTCTGAACTGACTTCTAACATCTTATCTTTATATCCATAGATGAATGCATCTTTCCACCCTCATCAAAGAAGCTTCTGTTTGCAGTAGATAACAATTAGCACAGACAACCACAAGAACAAAACACTGCAGAATGCTCAGTCCTAAATGGAACATGTACACTTTACACCTCATCCAAAGCATTTAGGTTCACTATGGAAAAGTGGGAAGAACGGGTGTAGGAGCCAGAGATATTGTGTGGCCAGAAAACAGATATCTTTACTATTATGCAAACTAAGCATCTCTCAAGAAAATCAAGTCACAATGATCCATCACAAGTATTTTCTGTTACTCAGTTTTTCACAGCTGTAACAAATACCAGAAGAAAACAATTTAAAAAGCATAAAAGTTGCCTTAGACTTAAACTTTTTTTTTTATTGTTAAAAGAAAAATTTACATTTACTCCCCTTGTCCCGGGCCCTGCCGCTCCCCCACTACCCCTCCACCCTCCCCCTACTTCCCTGATATGGGGCAGGATACCCTGCCCTGTGGAAAGCCCAAGGCCCTCCCCCCTCCATCTTGGCCTAAGAAGGTGTGCATCCAAATAGAATAGGTTCCCAAAAGCCAATACATGCAGAAGAGATAGGTCCCTCTGCCATTATCATTGGCTTATCTGTCAGTCCCCATTGGCAGAATTGTCAACTTGGCTGGGTTTAGAATTACCTGAGATTTGTAAGATACGCCTGTGAGTGTGTCTTTGAGGGAGTTTCCATCCAGGTTACTTAGGTTAAGAAGCCCCAGAGTGAACGTGGGCCATACCATACCATAAATTGAGAGCATAATGGAATAATGGTGAAAAGGAGAAAGTAATGAAGATCCTGAATTCCCATTCTCTGAGTGATTGCCTGTCATGTCATGAACTAACTGATGAACTGAACACTGGAATGCTGTGAGTCAAAATACGCAATCCTTTCTCTTAAGATTTTTCTTTCAGGTGTTTGGACATAGGAACACAAAACTAACACAAGAAGATAAGATTATTTTAGTCACCATTTCAGAGGTTTCAGACTGAACAGTTTCTGGGCCTATCATGAAGCAGAGCATTAAGACAGATGGGCATGGTAGAGAAAAACCGCCCATCTCATGAGAATCAGATTGTATAGGCCAAGAAGGGAACTGGTACAAGATAAAGCCCCAAAGAATAGTCCTCCAGTGGCCCAGTCCCCTCATGTAGGATGAACTACCTCCCAAATATCACCACCAGCTAAAGACCAAGCCTCTCACATGTGAGTATATAGGAAGCATTTAATATTCAAACTGTACCATTACCACTGAAACAGGAATGGCTAAACAAAACTGCAGCAGAACATACTTAGAAACAGAAAGTTTAACTTGGGGTGTTTGGGGGACTCATAATGTGAGAGTGTGGAGCATCTCTGGCTCTTTTACCTGCTCTTGGGACTCTTTTCCTCCTCTTGGGCAGTCTTAACCAGTCTTTATATATGGGTTTGTGCCTAGTCTTATTGCATCTTATTATACAATATCTGGTTGATATCCCTGGAAGGCCCACTCTATTCTGAAGGGAAATGAAAGAGAAATCAATCTGGTAGGGGAGAGGAGATGAGGGGACTAGGAGAAGAGGAGGAAGGGGAAACTGCGATTGAGATGTGTTGTATGAGAGAAGAAAAAAAATAACATTCTTTAAGAAAAATCTAAAAAAAAATCCCATAACTCCAAACCAAAAATATCACGGCATGAATCAGGACATATGAAGCAGAACTCCTGTACTGTAGACTCTGTCACTGTCTTGGTAGTGACTTAGAAAAAGTGTTTTATCTTTCTACCCAGGACTTCCATTTTCTTTTCTCAAAAGCTAGAACAGGCCGAGACATAGCTTGTTATTTATTTATCTGTTTGTCTGTCTATGTGTTTTTGTTTTTGTTTTCAATACAGGGTTTCTGTGTATAACCTTGGAACCTGTCCTGGAACTTGTTCTGTTGACCAGGCTAGCCTCAAACCCACGGAGATTTGCCTGCCTCTTCCTCCTAAGTGGTGGGACTAAAGGTGTACACCACCACCATCCAGCATCATCCTGGTCTTACAAGGTTATTGTTCTAAGACAGCAGCCAGACAAAAATCTTAATGGCAAGTGTGGTGACATATTCCCAGGAATATGAATGTGGTACAGAACTACATAATGCCTTTAACCCACACATGAGTGCTTTGTGGGCTATGACAAGAAGACATGAGAACTGCTGTCCAAGTAACTTCTTTGGTGGGTCAGATACATCACATCTGTTTCTGTAATTAAAGACTGCTATAGTGACTGCTGCATTTATGTGAAGAAATACTTCATGTTTGGGGGGAATCAAAATGAATCTAAGGATTTGTACATGTTCCGATTTCAAAGAAGTCTTTGGCAAGCAGTAGTGTTCATGACTGGCCTGTGTCTGTCCCAGGTCTGGGCCTTGACAACTTTGTGTAGTAATGAGGCTAGAGGGCTGTTTCCTGCTTCCCGGCTCCCAGCTGCCTTCTAGCTTATACCCGAAATAATTACACAGAAACTGTATTCATTTAAACTATGCCTGGCCCATTAGTTCTAGCCTCTTGTTGGCTAACTCTTACAGATTCGTTTAACCCATTTCTAATAATCTGTGTGTCACCAAGAGTTGTAGATTACCGGGAAAGATTCAACGTGTCTGACCTTGCAGCTTCAGGGCAGGCTGCTCTCTCTGACTCAGCCTTCTCTATCCCAGAATTCTGTTCTGTCCTCCCCGCATATCTAAGATTTTGCCCTATCAAAAGGCCAAGGCAGTTTTCTTTATTCAACCAATGAAAGCAACACACAAACAAAAGAAACTCTTACACCAACTTTGGGCATGAGGTGAGATTTTCATTTGACTCTTCTGTGTTTAAAATTTTGCATGGAGATATCAATAAAACTGGGAAAAAGGAAATCTGTCTTTGAATCCACTAATTTCCAGTCATCTTCTAAAGACTGGCAGACAAGTTATCAGTGACTTGTTCTAGAATCTCTGGACTTTAAATTGCTGATTATGTCTCACATTGGACAAAAAGTATCTGTAGCTAACCACTCCAGAATAGTTTCTAAAAGATGTATTTCTATATATCTCTATTTAACAGCTATCCAAATGAGTAAGGGAAACTTTTTTCCTCAGTCTAAATTATTTTCAGTGTGTTCATTATTAAAATGTTGACCTGGGACTGCAAATCCCTAAACCATGTCCAGAATTATACTTCAATTGACCATTAAACATGTGGAACTTGGAATGAAAATGGAAATGACTGTCCCAAACTATTTAGTCCCATTCATCAAGTAGAACTTGGGAGGGGGTGTTCTAGACAAGGATAGGGAAAGAGAGTTGAATGGGCTAGGAAAAAATTTACTTCTGACTATAGCCTTTTCCTAAAGGCTTGAATTTTTTCACAGGCTTTTGTGAACTTTCATGGCACTAAGACTATGATTAGGTAAAAAATAAACAAGCAAAACATTTCAATTAGCCTCCCAAAAAATTAAATACTCTTTGACATACAATTTTTCCCTTTTAAATCTCCAACTACACTATATATACAAGCAACATTAAATGTACTTAGCAGGTTGTATTTATATTTGTATGTGCTTATACATGCATACATAAACACAGGCACACACAATAATGCTTAAAGGAAATGAGGCCATGAATTTGAGGAGTGTAATATTAGAGGAGTTGGGGGAAACAGGAAGGAAATTATATAATGATATTTTTATTTTAAAATATTACAAATAAGATGGTGTTGCTATGCTTGTGTGAATATGATTTTTTATTTTGTTTAGGAGTACTCATAAGAGTAGAATTGCGGGGTTATATGATGTCTGTAATTTCAACATTTTTTTTTTGTTTTGAGACAGGTTATATGACTCAGACTGCAATCAACTTGTGAGTCCTCTAACTTGAGAGCTGAAATTACAAGTATGTGTCATCACACCTAGGTTAGGCTTGTTTTCATCTTTTTCAGCATTGTCTTAACTATTTGGGGTTCCTTGAAATTCCACCTGAATTTTAAAATCGACTTATTCATTTGCACAGAAAGCCTACTAGGATAACGAGGGGTTCATACCACATCTGCAGGTTTTCTTGGGGAGCACAGACATTTTACAGCAGTCCTCTGCTCATGGATTCAGGCTCTTCTCACTCATGTGGCTCTACAAAACAATATTTTGTGGGTTTTTCAAAGCACACATCTTCTGTATTGGCTACGTGTTGCTCTTTTTGATTTGGAGAATAAGTTCTCTGTTCCATGAACATAGACTGTGTGCTCACTTGCCACTTTTCAATAATGCTTTCTCATTTTCTAGTATAGCTTTTGTACTCACTTTCCAGTATCTCAACCTACAGTGTTCAATTAGATACTTTTAGAATCATGCTATTATTTCTCTCTTCAATTAGTGATACTACTATAATTCTATAGCCCATCATCTCCTACCATGACTCAAGTATAGGAGTCATGGTAGGAGATGAAAGGTTAGGCTTAGGAGGGTATAGTGCCTCGGAAAGTTGTTGTTCTGAGAACCTAATTGAATTAAATAATGAGGTCTTATAATGATTTGAAGGACAGGATATACATAGTCATGCTACATATGAAGAAACTAGGGCAGTAAGTATTAGGGCCTGTAAGATGTGGGACTTATTTCAGAAGTGGTTAGTTTATGAGTGCTCCTGAATGAATAACTACTGTTGCAGTGGTCATGTTTCAGAGATGGAGTAGTTACTGCTAGTGCAGGTTTTTAGAAAGTGAAGTCAGCTCAAATACTTAACCTATTCTACATGTGGCCATTTTCTTTGGCTTTTCTGATATGTTCTGTGTCAGCAGAGGAGGTCCTTGTCAAAATTCTAGAACTATGCTCATAGGTCCTTCAAGCCACTAAAACTGGGATCAATTAATTTATTTATTTTCTAGGTCTCACCATGTTGAGTATATTACCCTTGAACTTATAGAATCAAGTGATTCTTTTAACCAAGTCTCTTGAGTAGCTGGGACTATAGATGAATAATACAGTACTAAGTTTAAACATCTTTACCTATAAAGCACCCAGCCTCATTTGTTGTACTACAGTAACACAAATAAGACTAAGACATAAGCTCATTCTAACCTACAAAACAATGAAAATTTTATGATACAAATTATTTCATAAAATAGAACTTGAGGTAGGTTTCTTGATGTTTATATGTCACATAGCTAAAAGAGGCGTTTTCTGAGTCTGAAGCTTTACTGAGACTTAAATACACTTTGCAGGGATATACTAACTGTGAATGTAGCATGTATATCAGAATATGTTGGTCTCTGTTGAGCAAAAGACTACCAAGTGTTCTAACATAAGGTGCCCAAGATAACTGAGTGCAGTGTTACTTAGTCATGCTAGGTTTCTGACAATTTTTAAATATTATACATACTAGCCATTTGGCAGATATGTAATTTATTCACTTTGAAAATATTTTTCAAGCCTGTATCTTCTATAACCATACTCTTAATGTTTCATAAAAAGCAGGTTATAATTTATCAGATAAATTTAACAGTTTATCACTTTGTTATTTATTTGTAATGCACTTTATGTAAAGTGTAAAAATATTTTTACATAGCTATAGATCCTCTGGATTTTCCCCTACATTTTTCTAAAAGTCTTATAACTTATGTTACATTGTATTCAGTGATATTTTTGATTTCAGTATTATAGAAGATGGGGAGTTTATGAGAAGAAATAAAACAAAAGTAAGTAAAAACTGATAAGTCAAACTACATGGTCAGTAAAGGGAAGAGTTGTCACAGTGAGAAGGACAACTTACAGGACAGAAGACAGTATTTTCCAACTGTTCACCAGATGAAGGAAGCCAAAAATTCTTAATAGGAAAGCAAAACAAACAAACAAAAATCATGAACCAAATTAATCCAATTTAAAATTTGGCAAATCATGTGAACATACACTTTAACTGACAAGAATATAAGGAACGAAAACTCAATATCATTAACCACTAGGGAAACACAACTAAAACCTACACTGAGATTCCTTCTCAATCCAATTACAATGAATAATATGAAAACAAATACTTGTGAGGATGTTAAAGAAGAGGGAGTGTTCACATAGTGTTAGTAGGAATATAAATTAGTGCCACTATTGTGGAGAACAGTGTGGAGTGCCCTTAAAAGTCTAAAAATACAACTGCATATGATTCAACCTTGCTACTTCTGAAGTGACATGAAATCATCAGCATACTAAAGTAAAGCCTATATACATCTATTTATGGCAACAGTATCCACAGTAGCTAAGACGCAAAATCAATCTAGGTGCCCTTTAACAGATAAAGGAAAAGAGGAAGTTATTCAGTTACAAAGAAGAATAAAGCATTTGTTTGCAGCAAATTGCAAAGAAATGGAGGACATGATGTTAGATGTAATAAACCAGGCACAAAAAGAGAAGTTCAAAACATACTTTCTCATATATGGAAGTTTAAAAAGGACAAAGTGAGTATACAAGTATAATTAGTACATACTGGAAAGGGTTTGAGTAAGGCAGCTAAATGGAGGATGACTTTATTCTATGCATATTGTGTATATGTAGTAAAAACATAACACTAACCATATTAATATATATATACATATATATATAAACTAAAATTAAAAGATGGATACAGTTCGTGGTTATAATGTACCTAGACTATGAAGCTAACTAAGTTTGGATCAGAAATTAGGGGTTCATTTTAGGCTAGCTATCAAAGCAATGATACTAGAAAAGTACTATTTTAAGATCAGTCTGGCTACAATGTGCAGAAATAATTAGAAGTTCCAGTTCCTTCTTTGCAATTATAATTTAATTGATTCCCATTGATAGAGCTGACACCATCTACTATAATTTATGCTGTGAAAATATCGAACCTTACAGCCTCCAGATTTAGTCCTGGTGGCCCTATCATTTATTATGCTGTATGTCCAAATAAGGGTTATAAATATTGGACATATCCATAAATCTTACCCAAACTAATATAAAACATGAGCAACACCAAAGTGGAGGTACCATGTAAATTTTCTCAATCTGAATTTATTCATAGGATTTCTAAAACAAGATAGACATCCTGATTCTTACTTGTTCTGCCACATTTACTGTTCTAGGCATCAGACACATTATAGTAAAGATTTAATTTCTACTTATGTATTTTTATGGGGCTGAATATGGAATTCTAGGTTATGTGCATGCTGATCAAGTACTCTTACCATTATGCCACACATTAAGTTGTAGCGTGAAGTTTCAAATAAATCAAATGATTAAATTCCATTTGCTTATACAGTGGCTATCTCAAAAAGGTAAGAAATACTCTAAATGATGATGTGGGAGTCCCCTCTGTGTGTGTGATTACCATTAATGAATAAAGAAACTTCCTTGGCCTGTTGATAGGGCAGAAGTTAGGTAGGTGGGGAAGACAGAACTGAATGTTGGGAGGAGGAAGGCGGAGAGAGAGCCACCATGGAGCCATCAGAGACAGATGCTGAGAATTTTACCTGGTAAGCCACTGACATGTGGTAATATACAGATTAATAGAAATGGGTTAAATTAAGATGTAAGAGTTATCCAATAAGATGTTAGAGCTAATGTGCCAGGCAGTGATTTAATTAATAAAGTTTCTGTGTGGGTATTTTGGTTCCCGGTGGCTGGGATGAACAAGCCCCTCCTTGAAACAATTATCACCCATGTGGCCAACTAATTCCACATAAAAACTAAGAGGGCTTGAAAAGGAATTTTAGACAAAAAATAATACAGTTTAACACAGCTTCTTGCTGTTTGCTGGTGGCTTGCAAACCTCTCTTTTAAGAGAGATTTTTCTGACTCAGCCATAGCAGGAAAAAAGCCTCAGCCATTCTGAAATGCCAGCTTTCAGGGCTATGCTGCCAGCACAACCTCTGGCTCTTTTGGGAGACCAAGCATTTAAAAGGGGTTTATGGGAAAGAAGTTGTAGGAAAAAGACACAAATGAGCTATTAAGGATTGTGAGCACATGACATGTGCCACATAGAAGCCATCATAGAATGGTATTGGGAGCAGGTAGAGGGGTGACTGTAATTAATTGGTTGTGACTGAAACCTTTATATTGATGACACATAGCCTAGCATCATTGCTGGACTCAGAATTACAAGTCAGCGATCTGTTTTATAAGAAATTTTCAAACTAGAAATTAATAAGGAAATGTAAATTTATGATAAGGAAGAGTTTTAATTTCAACCTATGTCTTACACCTCAGTCTTCTTTGATTCCTCAACGTCAATTCTTATAAAACATGAGTAATGAAAGACACCTAATGATCAGAACATGCTGGTACATATTTATGACCTCAGTACTGAGAGATACAGGCAGGAATATTGCAGATTTGAGGCCAGCCTGGGCTATATGGTGAAAGCATGATTCTCCAAAAATTTAAAATTAATTTCAGTTTTTTAAGGTTTATTATTTTATGTGCAAGAGTGTTTTGCTTCATCTATATATAGACACCATGTGTTGGAGGGAGTGAGCCACTTGTTGGTTCCTGGCCGCCTGGCTAGCTTAGAACCAAAATAATCACACAGAAAATGTATTAATTAAGTCACTGTTTGGCCCATTAATTCTAGCTTCTTATTGGCTAAGTCTTAAATATTTATTCAACCAATTTCTATTAATCTGAATAGCAACACAAGGTCATGCCCTGCCAGCAAAGTTTCAGCATGTCTGTCTCCAGTGTCTGCTCCATGGCGTCTCCCTGACTCTGCCCTTTTTCTTCCCAGCATTCAGCTTAGCTTCCCCTGCCTACCTAAGTTCTGCCTTGATATAGGTCCAAAGCATTTTCTTTATTAATTAATGATAATCACAGCATACAGAGGAAACACCCACACCAACCATGCACTTTTCTTGTTCCCATGGAAGTCAAAAGGGGTGTCATGTTTTCTGGAATTGAAGCTGTGGATGCTTGTGAACCACCATGTAGATACTAGAGGAGACAGACCAAGTTCCCCAGCAAGAATAACACGTGCTCCTAAGAGCTGATCTATCTCTCTAGCCTGGAAAAATACATACTAAATGAACTATCTGAAACAAAGTAAAAGTCAAAGAGCTGAAAACTTTGGGATTTACATGTGACTGTTTGCTTGGGGGAAGTTTGAAACATTTCCATCATCTTCGTAGCCCTCATTTCCCATGTCTAGAAACTGACCTTTCAAGTTGTGTCATTATATGTTTTTGCTTACTTACTTTTAGCATGAATATCTATTTTCTCTTTTAAAATACCTATTTATTTGCAATTGCACATGTGTGTCATGGTGTATGTGTAAAGGTCATAAGACAACCTGAAGGAGTCTGGTTTTTCCTACTCTGAGAATCAAACAGGTCGTCAGGCTTGGCAGTAAGTAATTTTACCCACTGAGCCATTTCACTGCTTTCCTTTTGCCTGTTTTAATGATCACTGTATTTTGCTGACTCATATTTTGTTTGTGGCACACAATACCTAGTATCCACTCATTTGAACATTTTTCTCATTAGCATTTATTTGCTTTGATTTGGAATTTCAGTTTCTTATATTTTTGGTTGTGCATATAATATAACAAGGCAATCAATAATTTTATGTGTCTGGTAATAAAAAAGCAGCTAGTGATTTCTTTCTCCAGGCCTATGTAAAAGTTGCTACCCTATGGCTCTGTCAGGAACATGTGAAAGGCTGACCGTGATTGCTTTATGTCAGGTTTCTCATAGAGGTCAGAGAATTGGGAACAAAATGTTCCAGTTCCTTAAAAATAGATAGAAACTTTAAAAACAACTCAAGTTGGCAATAGTATTAATTCAAGGATCTCAATCTAGATGTACTCAACCACGCTGGGAAATGTCTATTCAGGCTTCAATGCCTCCTGGTTTTCATTAATGCCCTCTTCTTCCAAAACTAGCTGCTCAAGAGGCTGTGGAGGGGGCTATAACCATGAACAATGAGTCTTTCTGATTAAAATGATGGTAGAAAATTGCTCCTTTTACCATGTATGTGAACCACTCATTGTTGGTATCTCTCACTTGGTGCTCAGGATGTCTTTTATGGGTATTTTTCTTTTTCTCTTTAACAAAAATGTAGTTTCTGGGGGCAGCAAATTCAGCTCTTTGGGTAGTTCTCTTTTAAGAGCATGCTAAACCCAGCTCACAACCTTGCTCATAGTATGCACTTAGGTGTTTTAGTTACTACATCCCCCATATATCAAGCATTTAAAATGTAGACCCACTACCTGAAATTCTTTTATATGGGCTTTATGGAGAAACCCCTACCCAGGCTGGCATATACCAAGGAAATCCCATACCCCTTATCACAACTCAAGTTACTCCTGCTGTTCTCAGGATCTGATTGAATCAGTCTGTTTGATGCCTGAAGTGTGAATTAAGTACACAAAGCTAAATAAATGAGGGATCTTATCTTTGAGAATTATAACACAAAGCAAACTCTATCTGAAAATCTTGACACAAAGAGAAAGACATAATTTGGCTTTCTAGCACTATCTCTGTCCTCCTTAAAATGCCTGCCTAGTGAAATTTGTATATTTATTATTTTAGCTAATGCTTCAGCTCACCTTTGTGCTTCTTTCCTTAGGGCATTTACTGCAAAAGATTTACAATAGTGAATGTATCTTTTGTCCTTTTAAAATGGCTATTTATCTTCTCTAGGACCTTGAATATCATTTCCTTGAAATGCAATCTTCAGAGCTAAGGTATCCATCTACAAGCCTCTATAAGGGAAAAGAATTGTATTGTTCATGACTGCCAAGTAGGCTTATGTTTTCACACACCCTACTTATTCATTCTCCTCTTAAAATGACTGCCTCTTCTATACAAACTTGGGTTACTCTATTGTCAAAACTTACAGAAATTCCTTTTCATTGCTTTAATATATTTTCAACATTATTTTGACAATTTTAAGATACTTATAAAATAGAGACTGACTTATCAGAAATTAACTTCTGTAAGTATAATATGTTTATATAAGTGTGGGCCTAAGGTATCAGAGAAGCATTTCAATAGGCAATTAATTAAAACCACTAAAAGAGGAGCCTTCCAAGATAAATTGGTGTGCCTAAAAAAGGAAGGGCAGAACTGGTGTTCTAAGCAAAGAAAAAAAAAATCATGTACAGATGAAAGGGAATTAAAAAGCATAAGCTCCAAGGAAAAGAGAAAATTATTTCTTATATTTAAAATGCAAAAGGAAGTAAAGAAAAGCAGTAGATTCCATAAAGTTAAAAAAATATACAGCAGCCTGGTGATGGAGGGCTTTGTACCCTCTGACAAAGCACTCATACTTTATTCACCGTGACACCCTTGTGTGGGAGTGTTCTCCTGTATTTTGTATTACTCTTATTGGTTGAATAAAGAGCTGCCTGGCTTATAGGATAAGTCAGCCCTTGGGTGGGCGGAGTAGACAGAATGGAAGTTCTGAGGAGAAGAAGGAAAGTGAGTCAGTCGCCATGAGGCCCCTGTAGCAGAAGGAAGTTCCGTCCGGTAAGTCACCCACCTTGTGGTGACAATTATACCTGTTTTTATATGTAATTTTACTATATTAAAGTTTAAAACCTTCCTTTTATTTAAACAGAAAAGAAGAAATGATGTGGAATGTATTTCTGTATATGTGGTGCTGTTATTGGTTGATGAATAAAGCTGTTTTAGCCAATGGCTTAGTAGTGTAAATCCAGACAGAAAATCTGAACAGAGATAGAGAGAGTAAGTGCAGTGATAGAGACACCACATATCCACCAAAGGAGTAGCATGCAACAAGCTCAGAGTAAATCACAAGCTCATGACAATACAAAGATTAATAGAAATGGGTTAAATTAATAGTTAGAGATAGTTATTAAGAAGCCTAAGACATTGACCAAACAATTGTAACTGATAACAAACCTCAGGGCTCCAGCAGAGAAGTCTGCCCTTTTCATGGCGGCGGGTCCTTGGTGAGTGCCACAGCTTCAGATCCACCAGCTCAACTGAGGGTAAGATCAACTCTAGCCCCCAGGCTCTCTGCTCGATTAGGAGACATCCTCTCCCCTTTCCCCAGCTTTTCTGTGTCCCACATCCCAGAGGGTCCCTG
>JAQHUG010000094.1:2317528-2332914 GCA_028555095.1 Dicrostonyx torquatus | reverse complement strand
CTAAGAGACTAGCATAGTGGTAGAAGGCTTGCCTAGTAGGTGTGAGGCACTGGGATTTGTGCCTAGCACCCTCCAAAATTATATTTTTAAAGTGGAAACAATGGCCTTGAATAGAATAAACATCTTGATGGGCTCACTCAAAAAAAAACACCAAAATCAATCAATCAATTAATAAATCTTTCTATCTTCTTGGAATAGAGGTGATTACAATGTTCAAAAAAGGACTAAGTCATAGTAGGGTATTGATGTGTCCTTTTCTTCTACATAGTTTTGTTTTTCTTGGAGCCAGATTTTACATCTCTAAGAGCTCTTCATTTCAAGGCCATATTTCTATATACCAGGAATAGGCAGGCTAATGAAAGAAAACATGCTTTTTCACAATACCTTAATCTCTCTTTTTTTTGAGACTTGGATTCTCTGAATATCTCTGGCTGTCCTGGAACACATTCTGCAGGCCAGGCTGTCCTCGACCTCACAGAGATTCACCTGCTTCTGCCTCCATGAGTGCTGGGATTAAAGGTATGCACCATCACCACTATGAGAATGTTTAAATTTTTAAACATGTAAATATTAACCAATAAATTGATTCCAGATGCACAACTCCCAGAATAGAAAAAAAAGAAAGCTGTCTTAGTTAGGGTGGCTATTGCTGTGAAGAGACTCCATAACCATAGCAACTCTTAGAAAGGAAAATATTTACTTGGGATGACTCACTTAACATTTCTGAGTTTTAGTCCATTATAGTTATGGCAGGAAGCAAAGCAGAATGCTGTCAGACATAATGCTGGTGAAGAAGTTGAGAGTTCTTAGATCTTGACACTTGGGCAATAGGAAGTGGTCTAAGATATTGGACTTGGCTTGTACATATATGATGCCTATCTCAGGGTTTCTATTGATGTGAGGAGACATCATGACCATGGCAACTTATATAAGGAAAAATAATTAATTGAAATGGCTTAAATTTTCAGAGGTTCAGTCCAGTATCATGGACTGAGACATGGTGAGACATGGCCACATGTAGCCAGACATGGTGCTGAAGAAGTTGCTGATAATCATACAGTTTGACCTGCAGGCAACAGCAAGTAGTGTGAGATACTAGACATGGCTAGAACATATATGACACTTCAAAGTAAGACTCTACAGTGACAAATTTCTCCAAGAAGACCATACCTGCTTCAACAAAACACATCACAATAGTCCCATTCCCTATGAGCCAAATTCATTCAAACCACCACAAATCCAAGATAAAATGTCTCCTCCAAAAAAGTAATAAATTCATGGTAAATATAATGACTTAAAAGAATTTCCTGACAAAGTCTTACAAAAAATTATAATGATGTTCACAAAAACTCAAAATACATGAATACACTCTGAGAAAAAAAGATCTGAATGAAATATGAAACTCAATACACAGAATTACAACAATCTCATATTTGACAGATGCCAAAAACATACACTGAAGAAAACAACATTCACCATATTTTTATCTTATAAATCATGTCACTTAAAGAAATGAAAGAAATGATTATAGGAAAGTATCATGAAATAGTATATATTTCTATAACTTATTTAAAATGGCAGAACATAAATGTAATTAGACTGTGAGATGCTGCATATAATATATTGTAACATGATTATAGAAAAAAGTATAGGAACTATACAAACTTATATATTCCACTACAATAATACAAACATTTCAAAATAGAAACTTAAAATGTTCAATGAACATTCTGGGAAAAAATAAGATAATCAGATATAAGTGAAATAGGGAGGAGACAAATTATCCATTCACAAGAGAAATAATGCCATAAAATGGATACACTCATTGAGAAATATTAAATGACATAAATTGCATAGTGAACTTTATCAGAATAAAAATATAAAATTATAGAATATTTATTCATAGACTTTTCAAGTGTAGAATAGAAACAGACTTTCAGATAGGACTCCCACAACTCCTTAAATAGACTGAACATGAAGCTGACAATAGATGTTCATTTTAATCAGTGATAAATTAAAAAGCGAACAGAAATTTTGCTAACGTATACGTGAACATTTTCAACAGATAGATAACTCATCACAGATCCTACATACCAGAAGATAGTAACAAGATATACTTAACAATATAGAATGGGTAAGATTGTAATCAAGAATACTATATTCTGAAAATATAGTCTTTGAAAAAATTGGAGATATTCAAGTATTTTTGGCAATAAAAACCTGATTGATTGTATTAACTCTAAAGCTGGACTGTGAGAAATACATTGGGCAGCATCTTCAAGATGAAATAAAAAGATGCTAAGCAGCAATGGAGCATATAGATCTGTAATTCTCAAAGCAAATATATATATATAATTTGTACTGTACATTAGAATTAGTACATATTTATATATACAAATAATATAATGTAGAAATGGTACTATATACATCATATGAAACTAGAATATAAAACTTAAAAGACAGAAATAGTAAAAGGAATTATAATTACCCAAATTTAATAATGTACTCAAAATATGAAAAAAGTTGAAGACTTCAAGAAAGTATAATGTAGCCGGGCGGTGGTGGCGCACGCCTTTAATCCCAACACATGGGAGGCAGAGGCAGGCAGATCTCTGTGAGTTCAAGACCAACTTGGTCTACAAGAGCTAGTTCCAAGCCAGGCTGCAAAGCCACAGAGAAACCCTGTCTCTAAAAGGCAAAAAAAAACAAGAATAATGTGTTTATATGGGAGTATAAAAGCATATGTTTTAACATGTAATTGAATTTATGATCAACTTAAAATTCATAGTCAATATTAAAATATCTACGAAAGTCCATGCTAGAAATAAAAATATTAAAAGATAAAAATGAAAATGAAGATAAAATAAATAAATTTAAAAATCAAAAATGGTGACAAGAAAATAATATAAGATTAAGAGAACTAAAACAGGAATTAATAAAGATATCAATAGAAGTATATCTCCCCATTTATTAGATTATTAAGCTAAGAAAAAGTTCAATATATATAGAAGCTTCTTTGGACTAAACTGTGTCACTCAAGAATGAATATGTATTTAATCCAACTTCAACTTACTTTAACACTTAATTCCATGTATATGATATTCTGGAAAACATAATAATAGAAGTCACATTAATATGATTAGAGATCTTATGTATAGCTTATTCTTGGTTGGTATGGATAATTTATCATATAATTGCCACAAAATTAAATGCTATATTGCAACTTCTCTGGAAATGTTTTAAAAATTATTTAAAGGTATGTGTATTGTACCTTGCTAAGATCCTCCTACACAGGTCCCTTTAACCAACATTATTAGATTGTTGTTATAAACTACTTCTGTAAAAATGTGCTTACACAACACACTACAAGGCCTAATTTTTAATATATACAATGAAAAGACCAAAAAAAGTAGACTCAGTAAGCATCTGCTTTACTCAGGGTTCTCTACAGTTACAGAACTTGTGGAATGAATCTCTCTCTCTCTCTCTCTCTCTCTCTCTCTCTCTCTCTCTCTCTCTCTCTCTCTCTCTGTGTGTGTGTGTGTGTGTGTGTGTGTATGTGTGTGTATGTAAATGGGAATTTATTGGAATGACTTACAGGATACAGCCCAATTAACCCAACAATGACTAGATGTGAATGGAAAGTCCAAGGATCTATTAGTTGCTCAGTCCCCTGAGACTGGGTGTCTCAAATGGTCTTCTGGATATGCTGGAATCCTGAAGAAGTAGGCTCCAATTCTAGTGAAAGAATGGAAATCTTCCTTCTATTGTGCTTATATAGGCTTCCAGAGGATGTGGCCCAGGTCAAGTGTGTGTCTTCCAGCCTCAAGATCCATATTAAAGGAATGCTGTCTTCTGGTGTGGGTCAATTCTGTATTCCGTCAATTATGTTTTAACCAAACAGGAAGTAGAGGTGGGGCAATGAGAACAGGAGTATTCTGGGAAGAAGGAAGCTGTCTCTGCAGTCCTGTCCAGACACCGAAGAAGCAGGATGTGACCTGCCCCACTGAAAAAGGTACTGAGCCATGTGGCTAACATAAATAAGAATAATGGGTTAATATAAGTCATAAGAACTATACAAAGCCTGAGCTAATGAGCCAATCAGTTTATAACCTAATGTAGACTCTGTGTGATTTTCTTTAGGGGCTTACCAGCTTGGGAAATGGGCAGAATATAAACCCCAATAAGCCAGCCCTCATGTTACAGTCTTCTTGCCTCAAGATCTGGATCAAATGGGTAACCTCCATTTCTGCATTGTAGTTCATTCCAGACATAATCAAATTGACAGCAAAAAATAGCCATCACAATCCCCTTTTTCTCAACTTGACACATATTTATATCCCCTTATATCATGATTAATTTCAAATGAAAATGATAACCAGGTCATAATAACACCTACACATAATATAACTATCACACAGACAATCTCAAATATGTTTAACCAGGTCATAATTATACCTAATCTGATATAACTATTCCTTGTACAACTGTAAATTCAATTATACATTTAAAATATGTGGCACTCTCCCTTGAGGGACATTCTTTTAGTATCAAACTTAGATATGATAACCATTTGTATTCTCTTAATTGGTGATAAAGAAATTGAATAAAAACACAAATATATGTACAAATGTATTTTTAAAAAAATATAGCAGAAGCACTCATGTCAACTATAATTCTCATTTCTTCAATGGCTCACATAGCCTTTGATAGTATTTATAAATGTCTTCCTCTACTACATATTCTGTACTTCATTCACCTTCTACAAGCACCTCATCAGTACTTGGCTCTTTTCCTGGAGGAATGAGTGACCCATACATTTCATTCCTGATGGTCCTGTGCCTTTTGTTATCCTCCTTGGATTAGGCTATTGTATTTTTCTATTAACTTTAATCAAAGGGCACAGTAGCACTAAGAGATGCCCTAAAAGATCTCCTGCTGTGGAGAGGCAATCCAATTTCTCTATGGTAATCTGGATCTATCATCCTTCATAACACTGTTATTTCTTTCTTATATTGCTGATTTAAGGGAATTAATAACCCAAAAGTGACCAGAGAGAAACCTGAACTTCCAGTTTAATGGAATGTTTGTTATGGCTTCTGGCAAGAATATTACTGCTTTCTCTGGAATCAAAACCTCTAGACCAGAAAAACTTAGGATTGCAGAAACAGGAAGAAATAAAAACTTTCCTAATTATCCCTAGAGGTGATAGTGAATGGAACTATTCCCTTTTTTACCCTTTGATTCCTGGACCCATGGAACCTGGCTATGGGAGAAACAGTACCATATATTAGATGGTGATTCAAAGCATATTCTGCCTTCAGGAGGTCCCTGATCCAACCCCACATGCTGCTGCTACTTAATTGATGTTGTACCTGTATGTTCAAAAGGCCATCCAATCTTTGTCAGGCCAGCTGTTTCAAGATAGTGGGTTACATGGTAAGACTAGCAGATTCCATTACTGTGGGTCCACTGTTGTACTTCTCTAGATGCTAAATGAGTTCCTTGGTCAAAACCAATTCTGTATGGAAAACTACATCAATGTTTAAGGCATGGTATGCATCTACGGATGGTGGTTTTGACAGAAGTATTACATTCAGGAAAGGCAAATTCATAATCACAGTAAGTATCTACTCCAATAAGGGTAAAGCTTTGTCCTTTCCACAGAGGAAATGGTCCAATGCAGTCAACATGCCACCAGAATGCTGACTGATCACACCAGGGAATGGTGCCATATCTGAAGCTCAGTGTTGGTCTCTGCTGTTAGCAGATCTGGCACTCAGCAGAAGCTGTAGCTAGGTCAACCTTAGCGAGTGGAAGTCTATGTTGTTGAGCCCATGTATAGCTCCTATTTTCTGCCACCATGGTCACTTTGTTCATGGGCTCAAGGGCAGTAACAGGAATGGCGGGGGAAAATATCTGACTGTCCTCAGAATGGGTAATCCTATCTACTTGATTTATGAACTCTTCCTCAGCTGCAGTCGCCTTTTGATGAGCATTTTTGGGGAAGAAGTATGTGAATAGAACTCAACACATGAGCAAAAGATGTGAATACAATTGTGTTCCATGTGGAGAGTTCTATTCACATACTTCTCCCCCAGATGCCTTTCTTACCAATTTTTTAATCATACTCTTTCCAAGTACCTGACCATCCAGCCATTCTATTGGTTACAGCCCATGAATCAGTGAAGAATCGTACATCCGGCCATTTCTTCTTCCAAAATAATTTTAATACCTCATGTACTGGCTAAAGTTCTGGGCACTGTGATGATTTCCCTTCGCCAGAATCCTTCAAGGTTATCCCAGAAAGAGGTTGTAATAATGCAGCTGTCTACTTCTGGGTGGTTCCTGCATAATGTGTAAAATCATCAGTTAAAGAGGCCCTGGTCTCCTCTTTCTCAGTCAACCAGTCACTCCAAGTGTCTATAGGTGTATGCTTGGCAGCAAACAGCATTGTACCAGAAGTAGAAACCATAGGCATTTCCATTTGAATAATAAATTGCAATTTCACATGTCCTAATTAATAACTTGGTGGGTCTAATAACACTTGGCTCATGATGGGCAGTTCAGATCACATGGTAACTTGGTGGTCCATTGGCAAACATTCAGTTCCACTTAGGCTCAGTAGCAGGCCAAGAGCTGTCTTTCAAAGGGAAAATAGCTGTCTGAAGATGATGGAGGAACCCTCTTCCCAAATCCCAAAGGTCTCTTCTGTGATTCACTTATAGGGGCAACTCAAAGGCTCCAACATCATTCCTATCTTCCACCGACACCTCAAATACCATCAGATCTGCTGGTTCTTATTGTTCAAGTAGCAGGGCAGCCTGCACAGCAGTTTGGACCTGTTGAAGAGTCCTTTCCTGTTCCAGGCCCCACAGAAAACTAGTAGCTTTATGAGTCACTTGGTATATGGGCTGGAGTAGCACACCCAAGTGGTGAATGTGCAGTTTCTAGAATCTAAAGAGGCCACTAAACATTGTGCTCCTTTCTTAGTGGTGGGATATCCAACCAGGTTCAATAGCAGCTTTGCCTTCACCTTAGAAGGAATATCTCTGCATGCCTGACACCACTGGGCTCCTAACAATGTTACCAAGGTAGAAGGTATTTGAATTTTTGTTGGATTTATTTTCCATCCTTTTATATGCATATGTGTTACCAATGAGTTCAAAATGGTTGTAACCTCCTAATCACTTCATCAACTAAGCATCATGTCATCAATACTGTGAACCAGTGTGATATTTTGTGGAAGACACCCATGGTCAACATCCCTTCTAACTAAGTTATAACAGAGTAGGAGAGTTAACCTGTCCTTGAGGCAAAACTGTAAAGGTATGCTGCTGGCATTACCAACTGAAAACAAATTGCTCCTGGTGGTCCCTTATGGACAGGTACTGACAAAATGGTATTTGCTAAATCAATAGCTGCATAGTGTGTACCAGGAGATGTGTTAATTTGCTCAAGTAAGGACACTACATCGGGTACAGCAGCTGAAATTGGAGTTAGTACCTAACTAAGTTTTCAATAGCCAGCTGTCATTCTTCACAATCCATCTGTCTTCAGCACTGACCAGATAGGAGAGTTAAAGGAACCACCACCCCTGCATCTTTGAAGTCCTTGGTGGTAGTACTAATTTCGGGCAATTTCTCCAGAGATACAATACTGTTTAGACTGACTGTTTTCTTTGACAGAGGCAACTTTAAAGGCTTCCATTTAGCCTTTCTAACTACATAATAGCCCTCACTCCACAGGTCAAGGAACCAATGTGAGAATTCTGGCAACTTCTAAGTATATCTACCCCAATTATATATCCTGGAACAGGCGAAATAACTACAGGACAAGTTCAGGGACCTACTGAACCTACTGTACCTACTGTGATATGGAAACCAGTCAAAAATCCTTTAATCACCTGGCCTCTGTAAACCCTTATATTAATTGGTGATCCACAATGCTTCTTTAGCTATCACTAAATCAGCAACAGTTCAAAATCAGTATCCAAAAGACCCTGAAAAGTCTGATTGTTTCCTTTCCCCACAGTGTACAGTAATCCTTGAAAAAGGCCTTGGATCCCTCTGGAGAAAGGTTAACAGTAGAAATTTTAGGTATCTTTTTCTTTTTTACTGATTTTATTGAACTATACGTTTTCCTCTCCCCTTCCCTTCAACCTTCTCCCAAGGTCCTCATGCTCCCAATTTACTCAGGAGATCTCTTTTTCTACTTCCTATGTAGATTAGATCCATGTATGTCTTGGTTCTCTGAAATTGTGAATTGTAGGCTGGTTTTCTTTGCTTTATATCGAAAAGCCACTTATGTGTGAGTACATATGATATTTGTCTTTCTGGGTCTGGGTTACCTCACTCAATATTATATTTTCTAGATCCATCCATTTGCCTGCAAATTTCAATGTGTCATTATTTTTTTCTTCTGTGTAGTATTCCATGTGTAAATGTACTACCAATCCATATCTATCTCCATGCACAAAACTCACCAAATGGATCAAAGACCTCAACATAAAGCCAAACACACTGAACCTCACAGACGAGAAAGTGGGAAGTACACTTGAATGCATTGGCACAGGGAACCACTTCATAAATATAACCTCAGTAGCACAGACACTGAAAAAAAAAACAATTAATAAATGGTACCTCCTGAAACCGAAAAGCTTCTGTGAAGCAAAGGACATGGTCAACAAGACAAAACAGCAGCCTACAGAATGGGAAAAGAACTTCACCAACCCAATATTGGACATAGGGCTATTTCCAAAATACACAAAGAACTCAAGAAATTGTTCATCAAAAGAACAAATAATCCAATAAAAAAATGGGGTACAGACCTAAACAGAGAATTCTCAACAAAGGAATCTAAAATGACTGAAAGATACTTAGGGAAAAGTTCAACATCCTTAGTCATCAGAGAAATGCAAATCAAAACAATTCTGAGATTCCATCTTATACCTGTAAGAATTGCCAAGATCAAAAGCACTGGTGACAACTTATGCTGGAGAGGGTGTGGGGAAAAGGCAACACTCATGCATTATGGTGGAAATGCAAGCTGGTACAGCCCCTTTTAATGTCAGTGTGGCGATTTCTCAGAAAATTAGGAAACAACCTTACTCAAGACTCAGTAGTACCACTTTTGGGTATATATCCAAAGGATGCTCAATTGTGCCATAAGGACATGTGTTCAACTATGTTCATAGCAGCATTGTTTGTTATAGCTAGAACCTGGAAACAACCTAAATGTCCCTCCACCAAAGAATGGAACTTTTAAGTATCTTATCAGGATTCTTCTTCTGGACACCCCTTCATCCAAAGGGCTCTGGATATGCAAAGTGGCTCAAACCTGGAAATTGATTCACTGGCTGAGATTTCCTTTTGCCACAATCCAGTGTAGCCTTTCTTTCATTTCTTTGAGAATTTTTCTTCTTATACAAGTAAAAAAAAATGCAGTGGGCTTCTTACCTGTTTCATGAAACACCACAATTGATTATCCAGTACATACAGTAATGTCACTATAAAATTTCCTTTGCCTGTGCTGACCACAGCAGGTTAGGGCATTATGAGCATTACTTTGTTTACACTTCTCTTTATAACTATGATACCTTGCCTCAGCAATTCAGTGCTGCCACCTGGCCCCTGCTATCTCAGGGCACATCTAAACCCATAGCATTTAATTCATTCAGTTGAACAGTGTCATCTCCAATCCTAAAGTCTGGTACAAGGAAAAGGGCGACAACAAAACTCTTCTAATGTGTGCTGCTGCCCCTCTCCTCAGTTTGTGTCTTACAGGATTCATGAAGAACTGTCAACATGTCTTTCTGGCCTTCCCATTGTAGAGGGCTATGTTTTACACATCGTCCCCACTCTAACACTGCAATTTCCATGAGCCTTAAAATCTCCTTATCGATACTAAGTCAAGGGATATCAGGCATCTACAACTCCTTTTCTGTAGACCTTCTTTTACGGTCACTAAACTCATTGCCACTCACTAGTGATGAATCAAGGTAATCAAAGATATTTTTTCTTTAAGTTTGAAACAGTTTTTAAGGTGTTCTCCATACTCCCAACAAGAGTGACTGGAAGGGCATCAGAACCTGAAGATTCTGTTGAATTTGAAGGTTCTGGTAAATTAAAAAGCCTATCCTAGATACTTAAAAGACTTATGATTGAAGCAGGAAATTTCAAAGACAGTTCCGACTATATTGGCAGTTTGTTAGTCTCTTTCTTCTGTGCCCTGCAGAATGCCTGGCAGACTTTTTAATGAACAAGGAACCCTGAAGGGCTGTCTCACCTTTGAAAAAGTCTGCCAGAATCTATGGGCCTGTAGGCTGAAGATGGTTGTCCTAATGTTACACACCCTTATACTTCTGTCTCTACAACCACTCTAGTACCAAATCTTCTGTATTAATTAAAGTTTTCTAGAGTCACAGAAATTATGAAATGAATCTATGTATCTATAACTATGTCTAAATCTAATATGTATCTATATGGAATTTATTGTAATGATTTACAGTCTATACTCCAGTTAATCTAACAATGGTTAGCCTTGAATAAAAAGTCCAAGAATCTGGTAGTTACTCAGTCACACAAAGCTGGGTGGCTCAGGTGGTCTTCTGTATATGCTGAAATCATGCAGAAGTAGGCTCCAGTGACAATGGAGGAATGGATATGCTGGAAAGGCTAGATAAAGGTGTCAAAGAAGAAGAAAACCTTCAGTCTTCCACTGTCCTTATATAGGCTTCCAGCAGAAGATGTGGTCCAGATTGAAAATGTGTCTTCCCACATCAACATCTGGATCACAAGTGTGTCCTCCATTTCTGGATTCTAGTTTATTTCAGATATAGTCAAATTGACTACTAAGAATAGCCATCAAAACAACTATCTAATTTTACACATTTTCAGACTGATTGGTTACAATTGAAATCAAGTCACTATTGGCAGCTATTTCCTTAGACATAACTCATTTTACTCAATGAATCTATATCAAATACTGTACGGATTATATCTATGACACATTCCACATATAATTTCCCTATGTTTACTAAAAAAATAAGGGTTTCACAATTGTTTGAAATCCTTGTACATGTATATAATTATCATAATCATACTCATCCATTAATCACTCCCTTCATCTTCCTACCAGGGCCTTCTTTTGCTTAACAGTGTCCAAGATTAAAGCCTTGCATTTTAAAGGAATCACATTAAAAAGGGGGGTATGGTTACAGAGAGGTTAATCATGCCATCCTACAAAGAGACTCTTTAAATCTCATTAACAACTTGATAGTTACAGGAAACCTCTGAAATTGACCACATATACTAGCCCCTTCCTCCCCTTGTCTGACCATACACAGCATTCCCTCCCTCCCCAAAGTACTTCTGAGATGCACTCTGAGAAAAACCAAGCTGCCTAGAAGGTTTTCAGATAAGCTCAACTGCCTAGAAAAGCCTCAGACAAAGCAACTTAAGGTCCTGGAAGAAACAGATGAGCCAAAATGTCTGGCAGAGTTAGAAACCAGCTGATCACCTGAAGGAAACAGAAACCAGTGACACTCTGCAACCGCTTGAACTACCTGGAGGCTGTGTGGTATGCTTTCCAGCTTTGATGGGCTGCCAGCAAAACGTGGGTGAGTTGTGATGCTGAAGATGTGTTTGAGTTATGATAGTTCCTGTTAGTAATCTCAATAAAACTCATTGGTCACCAAGTTGGACCTTGGTGGAATCTTTATTTTAGTCTCTTGTCAGAACCCTATCTGTGGTGAGTAGGCATGTATTCACAGGAAAAGGGTTACAGTACACTTTCTCAACATCTTGTACCTTTTTTTCATTAGAAGTCACTGAACAACACTTGTCCTTCCCATTTATGCATGGCTATGGAGTCATTCATGATGGCACAGGCTGTCTACCAGTAGTCACACCCCAAAGAAAGTGACTTTCCCTCTATCAAGCATCAAGAGATTATCAGTTGGGTGTGGAAACCAGGGAGTGTGTCCCCTCTAATACAGGGATATTTAAGTGGTTTAATCTTGTTTGGTCTATGCAAAGAGTGATATCCATTGTGAGCTCATATGCTCAATGGTTGTGTTATCTAGCAGACAGTACTTTACACCAATCCTCTTTACAAGGTATCTCTATAGTTTCCATCCCTAAGAGCTCTATAGATATCCTCTCTAAATCTGAGCATTTAAAGTAGCTTAGTCTCACTACACTGACTAGTTAACTGTCTCTGAATTAACCACTATCTACCACAAAATGAAGCTACTCTAACAGAGGTTGGGAATAGTCTAACACTGTGGACATAAACATATATTAAGAAGAATGCCCCCTGTGGAACAAGCCTCAAATTCAATCAAGAGAGTGGTTTGTTACCCTTCCCCAAAGAATCTTGCCATTATCACAAGAATGGGCACATCTGGGAGGTCATTATTATAGTTTAATAATATCCACATAGTGTCTGAGTACTGTCTAGTACCAATGTTGTATATGTGGTGCACATAACTATATATATATATATATGTATGTGTGTGTGTGTGTGTGTTAGTATGTGTATGGTGTATGTATGCTATGTGTATGTGTATGGTGGTTTTATGTGTACCACCTATACAACCATTGTACAACATTGGTTGTACAATATATATATATATATATATATATATATATATATATATGGTAGCTTTCTTTATTTAAATTTCTTTTTATTTTTTTTATTTGTTCTTCTCTCATATACTAAACATCAATGGCAGTTTTCCCACCCTCTTTCCTTCCCAGTCCCTCTTCCCACCTCTCCTCAAGATTCACTCCTCCTCTGTTTACTTTTAGAAAAGAACAGGCTTCCCAGGGATATCAAACAAACATGGCATGATAAAATACAGTAAGGCTATGCACAAACCCTAATATCGAGAATGGACAACACAACCAAGTAGGATGAAAACAATCCCAAGATCAGGCAAAAGAGTCAGACATAGCCCCCACTCCCATTGTTAGGAGTCCCAGAAGAAAACCAAGCTACACAACCATAACATATTGACAAAGGACCTAATGGAGCATTACTTAGCTATTAATGACATCATGAAATTTTCAGGCAAATTGATGGAACTGGAAAAAATTCATCCTGAGTGATATAGGCTAGATCCAGAAAGACAAACATGGTATGTTTGTAGATATTATCTGCTAAGTAATGGATTATCATGCTACAATCCAAAGACCGAGAAAGGGTTAGTAACTAAAAGGGTTCAAGGGAGGAATGCATGGATCTCCTAGGGAAGGAGAAATGGAATCGATCTTGCAGCTGAACGGGAGCAGGCAGGAATGGGGTCAGGAGAAATCAGGTAGGAAGATGTAGGGAGAGAGTATTGAGAGGGATGATTGGAACTGGGAGCATGAGGGGGGGCAATATGGAAACCTAGTACAGTGGAATCTTCCTGGAATCTACGAAGGTGACTCTATTGAAGACTTTAGTTATGGGAGGTAAGAAGCCTGAACCGTCCTTCTCTATCCAGGCAAGGTTTCAAGTAGTGCAACTGTGTCAACAAGCCAGCAATAAAACCTTGATCAAGCCAGGTGGTGGAGGTGCATGCCTTTAATCTCAGCAATCAGGAGGCAGAGACAGGAGGATCTTTGTGAATTCGAGGCCAGCCTGATCTATAGAGCAAGTTCCAGGACAGGCTCCTAAGCTACAGAGAAACCTTCTCTGGATCCCCACCGTGGGAAAATAAAACAAAACAAAACATAAAACAAAACAAAAAAACTTCGATCTGAATTTTGTCCTTCCTGCAAAATGTGTTGAGGAATGGTGGCACAGAAATTGTTGGAGTGATCAACCAATGACAGGTCTAACTTGAGGTCCACACCACAAAAGGGAAACCATTACTGGTACTGCTTCGATGGCGAGGAACCAGATTCAGGACAGCCCAGAGACCTTATTAAACACTTTCTATAAATTCTCATAAACTAAATCCTTAAAATAACCTCTGTCTTTTCCTTCTTCCTTTTCTTCTTTGTGAATCATGTCTACATTTCATGTAATTATCTTCACCTTCACTCTTCTTCCTCCTGAGAGCTACACTTAGAGGCATGACTTACCATGGTGGTCTTCCATTTAAAAAGTTAGCAAAGTTTTTCCTTTTGAGGAGAAGAGTTTCTTTCCTATGTGAGACTGCTAAAGCAAGAATAGAAAGGATTTCATTAGCTATCCACAAACTGTCTTACTGAAAAAAATTTCCCTCACATGGCTTCTCATCTCTGTGACCTTTGATACCAAAAAACATTTTCTCTTTTTACAGCAATCTGGATATGCATGTACTTTAAATTCACCTTCGATTTTGTCTTTTATTTTAGCATAGTAGAATTCCCCTGGTATTTTTCATACCATTTTAATGATTCCATACTTGCTGTGGTTTGTATCTAACAAAACTTAAAATTCAGGAACAGTAGCTTCCCTGTTTTCTAAACATGGTGTAGAATTTTGATACTGTCAAATCTTCATGGTAATTCACATAAAAATCTGGCAGAGGAAGTAGTTAGAAACTAAAACATTGCTAATGTGTTTGGGACCATTTTTAGTACTTAGGGAAAGAAGTTGTATATGTTTACGGTAAAATTTCCAAATGCTACTCAAAGATTTGCAGCAAAAAGTACATTCTTTGTAGAAACTCACAAAAATAGGCATCAGAAAAATGGTTTGTTTAGCTTTCCCAAAATATCCAATTGTATGAGTGAATATATTCTATACATATTTAAATAGGGCCATTTGACGAATCATTTCAAACCTAGTATGGAACGAGGATAGAAGTCACAGCTATAGCTTAATAACAACTACAAAATTCAACAAACTGAGAAGTTAACTACTCCAATTAGTGTACCACAAAAATGAGACATATGCAAAACCTTAGCCCCTAAAACTAGAGAGACTGACATGTGACAATAGGGGATCACAATTTTAGAAGCTGAAATCTCCAAGCAGAAATATCAGTCAGAACCAGCACAAGATGAGAGAACCTAAAATATAGCTGAATTACTGGAAATGTTAAGTAGATTTACCTGTGAGTTTATAAGTCTGTGAGGAGCCCTGCACTTCTTTGAGTTTCAATTCCTATACCTCTACCTGTTATTGACAGGACAATAAGAGAAAAGTACCTCACACATCTTGCAGTAAGAGGGAAGAAATAGCTTTTTAAAATACATTTAAGAAACAGCCATAAAAAGAAATTGCTTTGCCAGATTTTAACACGTGATTTTTCCTAGAACCTATGTAGTGTAAGGGAATAGAAATTCAAACCCACGTGGCCAGTTAAATCCACTTAAAAAACCTGAGGAGGCTTTAAAAGGAATTCTAGATAAAGTTTAGCACAGCTGGCGGCTTGCCATAGCTCCTTTAAGAGAGACTTCCTGACT
>JAQHUG010000094.1:2303438-2314969 GCA_028555095.1 Dicrostonyx torquatus | reverse complement strand
TATGTCACCCACCTCGTGGTGACATACAGACTTTTATAATGGGTTGGTTTATGAGGTGAGGGCTAGCCAAGAAGAGACTGGTGATGATAGACCAGGCAGAGTTTAAATGAATGTAATTCTCATGTGATTATTTCAGGCATAAGCAAGCAACCAGCGGCTGAGCAGGCCAGTGGCTGGCAGCTGGGGAACACAACACACACCTCTCCTCCTTACTTACAACACTTCATGTATCACATCAAGGAATGCTTATTTTTCAGAGATCCTTTCATCCAGTATATCATGCCTGGACTTTAACATAAAGTTACATGACTTACTACATATCTGGAAGAGATGCAATCATTATAACAAGCTCAAAAATTCACTAGATGTGATTTGTGACTTATTTCACATATTTATTAATAACTGTCATAAGGATATTTGATGAAGTCTATATTATATGCTCTAACAAAGTGAAAACTTTAAACAATGTAATAGAAAACATCTACTTTAGAATAGGCAATCGTTCTTTCCTCAGTGGGTGGTTGTTGATGCACACATTCATAACTTGTTAAAGAATTGACTATTGTATGCTCAGCCTCCAAATCTCAGAAACACTGTGGAAGAGGAAGCGGGAAGAATGTAAGAGCTTGAAAGGAAAGTGACGTGCCACAAATTTTATCTTCGAGACATGACCAAATCACTGGACTCATGAAATCAAAACAAATGTGCTCACACACACAAGATTTAATTTTTTAACGTACCATTATGAATAAAGGAGAGGCTTAGGAGTCCTCCTTTTTCCTTGAGGGCTCATTGGCAGTTTATAATTTCTGAAGGAGAGGAAGACATTTGTTAGTTGACACTAAGTTAACTGTCTATGCTCTAGGAAATAATCTCCACCAGTGCTCATAGATATAACCTTAATTCAAGTTAGTGGGTCACCAAAAATATATGAATGTAGGAGAATTTGTTCATTAAAAGATGGGGTTTATCAGCATTGGGATATAGATAAGGAGAGAAGTAAAGGTAAAAATTATCAAAACACAGTGTATATATGAATGATATTGTCAGAGGAAAAAAAAAATTTGAGGCCAAAAATTACTAAAATCTGATCCTATAAATTATAGGTCAATTATTATTATTTAGCAGCTAATAGTCACATGTAAGTGAATATATACAATATTTATCTTTCTGCATCTGGGTTATGTCACTCAGGATGAATATTTCTGGTTCTATTCATTTGCCAACAAATTTCAAATTTCATGATGTCATTTTTTCAACTGAGTAATACTCCACTGAGTAAATGTACCACATTTTTTATCCATTCTTGTATTGAGGGACATCTAGATTGTTTCTAATTTCTGACTACTATGAATAACACAATGAACATGGGTAAGCAAGTATCCTTGTGGTGAAAGGAATTGTCCTTTATGTATATTCCTAAAAATGGTATAGTTGGATCCTGAGGTAGATCAATTATCAACTTTTGGAAGAACAGCCACATTAATTTCCATCGTGACTATATAAGACTGCACTTCCAACAATGATGGAGGAGTGTTTCCCTTATTTCACATCCTCTCCAGCATAGGTTATCATTGGTGTTTTTGATTTTAGCCATTCTGACAGGTGTAAGATAGAATCTTAAGCTGGGCAGGGGTGACTCATGACTTTAACCCCAACACTCGGAGGCAGAGGCAGGTGGATCTCTGTAAATTTGAGGTCAGCCTGTTCTACAGAAGCTAGTTCCAGGATAGGCTTGAAAGTTAGAGAAACCCTGTCTCAAAAAACAAAATGAAACAAATTTAAAAAAAATCAGAAAAAAGATAGGATCTCAAAGTCTCAAAGTAATTTTTATTTGCATATCCCTGATGACTGGAGATGTTGAACATTTATTTGTTTCTTGACCATTTGAGCTTCCTCTTAGAATTCTGTGTTTAGAGCTGTACCCCATTTTTAATCTTCTCTCATTCATTACATCTTGACTGCAGTTTCTCATCTTCCATTCCTCCAAGGGCCCCTTTATCACCTTTCTCCAAGAACCCTTCCTCCTCAGTTTCCCTTAAAAAGGCAGTCCTCCCAGGGATATCAACCTTATATGCCATAACAAGTTGCAATAAAACTAGGCATAAACCCTTCTATCAAGGTTGGGCAGCACAACCCAGTAGACAGAAAAGGTTGCCAAGAGCAGCAAAAATAGTCAGATATGTCCCCTACTCCTACAGTTAGGAGTCCCACAAGGACACCAAGCTACACAACCTAAACATATATACAGAGAACCTGGGTAAAACCCATACAGGATCTGCAATTGTCACTCCAGTCTCTATGAGAACTGATTAGTTGATTCTGTGGGTTGTGTTCTCTTAGTGTCTTCAACCCCTCTGGCTCCTACAGTCTTTCCTTGCCCTCAGTAACCTACTGGCTCTACTTAGAGTTTGGCTGTGAGTCTCTGCTTCTGCTCCTATCACTTGCTGGATGACACCTCTCTGATGACAAATGGACTAGTCAAAAATCTGTGACTAGAGTAGAATGTCATTAAGAATCATATCATTGACTTTTTTATTTTGCCAGAAGTGTTTGGTTCTCTTCTGTGTTTCTGAGCTGCTAGCCTCTTGTCCCTGGCCAGCCACATAGTGTCAGATGTGGGTTCCCTTTCCTGGTACAGGCCTCAATTTGGACTAGTCATTTCTTGATCACCTTGATTAGTTCTGTGCCGTCATTACACAGCTTAAAGGCAGAACAAATTATAGGTTGAATATTTTGTGGCTCAGTTGTTGTCACAGTCCCGCTGATGAGAGTCTTGACTGGTTATAGAAGAAGGACTGACTGTTTGGGCTCCATTCAGCCTCTGTATCCCCCATTACTAGGTGTTTTCATTAAGGTAACTCATAGATTCTCTGGAGTTTCCTTTGTATTAGGTTTCTGGATTGACCCCCAAATGTCCCCCCAATTTGAGTCATCTCTCCCAATACTTTTTCTTCCATCCCTCTGCCCGATCCCTCTTATTACCACCCCAACTGCCCCCAGTATACATGCAAAATTTATTCTATTTCCCCTTCCCAAGGAGATCAATGTATTCCTCCTTGAGACATCCATGTTACTAAGTCTCTCTGGATCTGTGTATCGTAGAATGATTAACCTTAACAAAATAGCTAATGTCCACTTTTAATGAATACATACAATGTTTGTATTCTTGGGTCTGGGTTACCTCACTCAGAATGACTTTTTTTCTAGTTCCATCCACTTGCCTACAAATTTCAAGACATCAATATATTTTACTGCTGAGTAGTACTCATTGGGTAAATGTACTACATTTTCTTTATCATTCTTTAGTTGAGGGTCATCTAAGTTTCTGACTATTATGAACAAAGCCACTATGAACATGGTTGAGCAAGTGTCGTTGTGATTAGGATTAAGTGTCCTTTGGGTATTTGCCCAAGAGTGGAATAGCTGGGTCTTGAGGTATGTTGAGTCCCAATTTTCTGAGGAACCACCGAATTGTTTTCCATAGTGGTTGTACAAGTTTGTGTCTCACAAGACTGGAGGAGTGTTCTCCTTGCTCCACATTCTCTCCAGCATGAGTTGTCACTTGTATTATTGATCTTAGCTGTTTAAACAGGTATAAGATAAGATCTCAAAGGAATTTTGGGTTAAATTTCCCTTGATAGCTAAGCATGTTGAAGATGTCTTTAAGTGTTTCTCAGCCATTATAGGTTACTCTGTCTAAATCTGTACCCTGTTTTTAACTTGATTATTTGATTTATTGATGCCTAGTTTCTTGAGTTCTTTATTTATTTTGGACATTAGTATTCTATTAAATATGGAGTTGGTAAAGAAATAGTTTCACATTGTATAGCCTGCCTTTTATCCTATTGATGGTGTCCTTTGCCTGATGGAAGATTTTCAGTTTTATGAAGTCCCATTTATTAATTGTGCCTGAGCTATCAGTGTTCTGTTCAGAAAGCTGTTACATGTTCCAACATGCTCAAGACTGCCCCCCACTATCTCTTCTATCATTTTCAGTGTATCTCATTTTATGCTGAGGTCTTTGATCACTTGGACTAGAGTTTTCCGCAGGATGGTAAGTAGGGATCTATTTGCATTCTTCTACATGCTAATATCCAATTTGACCACCAGCAGCGGTTGAAGAGACTTTCTTTTTTTTAGTGTGTATTTCTGCCTTATTTATCAAAATAAGGTACCCATTGGTTTATGGATTAATATCTGGCTCTTTAATCCAATTCCACTGATCAATCTGTCTCTTTTTATGTCAGTACCATAAGGTTTTTTTTTTATTACTATTGCTCTGTAGTAGAGCTTGAAATCAGGGATGGTGATACCTCTGGAAGTTCTTTTATTATATACTATTGTTTTACCTGTCCTGGTTTTTGTTTGTTTGCTTGTTTTTCAATATGGATTTCAGTATTGCTCTTTCAATGTCTGTAAAGAGTTTTATTGATAGGAGATGCATTGAATCTGTAGGATTGCTTTTGATATTATGACCATTTTTCCTATACTAATCTTACCAGTCCATGATAATGGGAGATCTTTCCATCTTCTGATATCTTCTTCATTTTCATTCTTCAAAGACTTGAAGTAAACAATGATTTTTTTTCAATGGGCAAAAGACGGATATGAGATGGTTCAGTAGGTAAAGGCTCTTGCCTCCAAGCTTAACAACCCGAGTTCAGTGCCCAGAAAGCACATGGTAGAAAGCATGACCCAATATATTCGTATTATCAGAGAGTTGTAGTTTGCTGTTTTTACTCTTTACTCTTTGCTCTTTGAGGGCCTTCCCTCAGCGATGGATTGTGACTGGAGATCTGTAAAACTTTTTCTTCTCGAGTCATTTCTTGTAAGTATTTTAACACAGTGACAGAAAAGTTAACAAATATACTTGTCTTCAGTTTTCACAATTTTATACCATATTTTTTGATCAAAGTCTCCCCCTTATTTTAACATATCACATTCCTCTCCCCATAAAAACTCTTCTTCCCAAGTTCCTTTTCTAATTTCCTGTCTTTTTTTGTATGAGTTACTTAATTTAATTAGGGTCTCTTGACAAAGCGTAGGCAGGGGGTCATCTGTTATTTAGTTGAGCTAGCACAGCATATTAGTGATTCTAACCTTTAATTACAGTCATTTGTTTGCAGCACATTGATCAGTTATGAGTCACGGCACTGTCACCCACTCCAAACAGAAGCTTCTCTGAGCAAAGTTGGGAGCAGTACTAATTTGTAAGTACAAATGGAAATATATGGAGAACAGTTTAACATTAAGTAAAAATAGGAATAAGCCATTAATAGGTTCCTTTCTAGGATCTATTACCTCCCAAGCTATGGACTTTGACCATATACTACCAGGTTTGAATTCTTCCTGATAGATGAGATTCCTTAATAAGCCTAGGAAAAGGTATACCGACAAGGACACTAGCAACCTCTTCATTACTCATTGTCCTCTTTCTATGTAACCCTGAAAAAGATCAAACCAGTCAAAAATCTCAAAATGAGTTGGAGAGGGACTTAGGAATTTTTCCCAGCAGCTGAAGGGTTATTGTCTGTTGGTGGCTGGTGGACAGAGAGTCAGATCACTTCAGAGTTACAGCTCTTGGGAGACTACACCTGTCCCACTGGGTTGTTCAACACTCATATACATACAGGTAGCACTAAGTGGTCTCATTTGTTTTGTTTGTTTGCTCTGTTCTTTTAAAAATAGAAAATGAAATTAGGAAGCATAGTGATTGAGGGTAGGAAAAAATTTCAGGGATCAAAATACACTATAACCATGTATGAAATTCTAAAACTTTAAGAATATTATGGGAGAATATAATTGGAACAATAGTACATAGGAAATTATTTGCTCCCGTTAAACAACTGACATATCTTCAGCATACTGTCCTACAGAAGCAGTTTTATAGTTACATGTTCTAGGAAGGGACTGTTTAATGGCCATAAGAAGATACCAGTGAAGTCCATTGAGCCAGATGATGTGTGGCAATTGATTGGTTGTTCACTATGGATAATACTTTCCAATATAAGTGCAACTGTAAGAACTGAAAATGTGCCAAGCCTTTAGTCATTCTGCAGAATTACTCTACATGAACACCATCTATAAGACAGGTTTTGCTTTCAGACTTAAACTGTGAAAGTACTAGTGGTCAATAAGAAAATGCATTTCACAACTACCATATCAGAAAATAAAAATAGCTAATAATACCTTTAATGTATGAATTCCTTTCACATGTCAGCCATTAGTAAAGTACTGTCATATCCAGAAGCATGTAATACCACAGCCAGTCTGCAAGAATAGGCATTGTGTTCTGTGCTTCATAAATGAAGACTAGAAACTCTGAGATAAAAAGCATCTACGAAATAAGTAATTGAAATCTTATCTGAAGTTATCTGCATGAGATAAATTTGAAAATATTTTGGTCTCTTTTTAAAATGATTTATTTACTTTTAATAACGTAATATTTGTATTAGCTCTTAGGGAATTACAAACCTTGATTATATTCACCCCTACTGTTTCCTCAACTCCCCCCAGATCTACTTTATGTCCTCTGTGGTTTTGTTTTAGAAGATATCTCCCAGCAGCTGTTTGATTTGCAGCTCATATGATCTTCTCAGACCCTCTTCTATGATGTTCTTCGAGCATTAAGTGTAAATGCTGTCTTTAAAATGTATTGGTTGGGGTGGGTACCCCATAGTCAGTTGATCTCTGCATCTTGTGTGTTGATATTCCTTTTTCCCCAAGTAATCTCCACACACTGCTTTTTTCATTTCCCTCTACATAGCAACTGTGTCCTACCATTTTTTTCTCTGGTACTTCTCCCTACAATACATCATGGTTTATTTTTACTTTTCTGATATTTGTGGTTACTTTAGAATATGTATTTTCATCTAAAGATTTAGAGCTAGCATACATGAGAAAAGAATTAATATTTTTATTATTTTTTTCTTTTTTATTACAGGAAAAATTTACATTTACTCCCCTTGTTCCCGGCCCTCCCGCTCCCCCCCACCCCACCGCTTTTACTTCATAGTTAATTTACTCAGCATAATATTTTCTAGTTCCATCTATCTATATCCAAATTTCATGATTACATTCTCTTTTCAGGGGTAAATAGTATTCTATATTATATATGTACCACATTTTCATTATTCATTCATCAGTTGAAGAACATTTAGACTGTTGACATTCCATAAATATTATTAATAGAATTCCAATGAACATGACTGAGCAGGTACCTATGAAGTACAATGTCAAGTATTTTCATTATATGCCTCTCAGTGGTATACCTGGGCCATATGAAAGATTTATTTTTAGCTTTTTGGGAATTCCTCACACTGATTTCCAGAGTGGCTACAATAGTTTGTAATTCAACAACAGTGAAAGAGGATTCCCCTTTCCTCACATCCATGTCAGCATTTGTTGTCAGTTGTTTTGTTGATCATTGCCATTTTGACTACAGAAAGATGAAATTTCAGGTTTTTTATTTATACTTCCCCAATTGGTAAGGATTCTGATGTATTTTTGTTTTGTTTCAAGAATTATTTGCTATTCCTAAGAGTTATTTTTGCCTGGACTTAGACTTTGAGGTAGGAGAGTCCAGTAAGGACAGCCTACATTGTCTGGCAAACTGTATCTGGCATTATTTTCAACTACCCTTATTTTCTGTTACAAACGTTTGCATGTTCTGCAGAGTTAGCTATAGTTATTAATGTTATCTTTCTTCAGAGGAATATGTTAGTTGTTGTCTTACAGGCACCTGAACTAACAAGACACTGAATCATGGATGCTTTGGTCCTTGGCTTCTACCCTTTGTTTAAGGGTTTTCAGATAACCTAACTATAGACGGCAGCTTCTTTAAAGAGATTAAAAAGATTTTGGATTCTGCTAGCTCTTTTGGCCCCCCTCTGTCAAGACATAGTTGAATCTGTTAGTACCAAAATATTCTTCCATCCTTTTTTTTGAACTAAGTTGAGAATACTCAGACTGGCATCCAAAATGTATCTCAGAAAAGAATTGCACATCCTCTCTCTAGTACTTGTGGTCTATAACAAAAATACCCATTAGTTAACAGCATGGAACACTCTGCTATGGGATGAGACACTTTAATTCTGTGGGCTAACCCTTCTGGACACTGTCAATATATGTTGCTCACATTGGTTAATAATGAAAGCTGCTTTGGCCTATATATAACAAGGCAGAATACAGATAGACTGGACAGTCAAACTGAATACAGGGAAAAAGAAGTGCAGAGTTGAGAGAGATGCCATTCAACTGCCGAACAAGCAGAAAATGTAGAAAATGAGGTAATAAGTTTTGAGTCATGTGACAAGATACAGACAGAAATATGGGCTTATTTAAATATAAGAGTTAGCTAGAAATAAAACCGAGCTATCGGTCAATAATTAAGAATTAATATAAACCTTTGAGTGATTATTTTGAGTGATTATTTAGAAGCAGCCTCTGGATGGGGCAGGACAGAAAAACCTCTGTTTAAACTTTACTTTATGGGAAAACATTCTTTGTCATTACCACCACTGTTTTGGACCACAAAACCCTTCAACTCATCAGCAGCTACTTCTGTTGCCATGGACTTTTCATAGAATTCATAAGGTTTGCAATCCTCCTCCACTTCAATGAGTTTCTGAAAGCCAGTGGCTTGCAAGAAGATATTTAGCCTCACTTTGACATAGTCTGCCTTGAGACATTTCTTAAGTCACTTTTATTTCTTCTTTTGAGAACTCTTTGCTCATATCTATAGCCCAATTTTAAATTGGATTGTTTCTGTTCCTCAGTCCTTGATTTCTGAAGTTTTATTTAATATGCTTTATATAGTTTTATTTAATTTACTGAATATCAATACTCTGCCAGATGTGTTGCTGACAAAGATTATTTCTGACTTTGTTGGCTTCCTTTTCTATTGGCTCATTGTTTCATTTTGCTTTACAGAAAATTTTATGTTTTATTCTAAAGTTAGTCATATGACTTTTTATCTTTTTAATTTTATTTTTTCATATAATATATTTTGATCTCATTCCTTCTCTTCTACCCCTTTCAAATCCTTCTCAACTCCCTACCCATTCAATTCTATGTTTCCTGTCGTATCACCCCTCTTTTTAAAAAATCCACAAAAGCACACAAAAAGATCAAAACAAGCACAAACTTGGTAAGGTAAAAATTGACAAAACAAAAAAAAAAATGAAGCAAAAATACCCAACTAGCAAACATAAAAAAAAACACCATGGGAACTTACGATGTTGGTCAACTACTCCTGAGAATGGGGCCTATCCTAGAGTGTGATTGATACACCAGTAACATTCCATTGAAGAAAATTGATTTTCCCTTTATTAGTATGTATCTGGTGTGGGATTTCCCTCTGTATGCTGTGATTACCATTAATGAATAAAGAAAATGGTTTGGACCTATAGCAGAGCAGAACAGAGCTAGGCAGGGAAAACTAAACTGAATGCTGGGAGGAAAAAGGAGGAAAAAGAAGAAGCCATATTGCCCTGCCGGAGATAGACACCAGAACATTTCATAGTAAACCACAGCCTCATGGCAATACACAGATTAATGGAGATGGGTTAAAATAATATGTAAGTGTTAGCCAATAGCTACAGCTAATGGGCCTAACAATGATTTAATTAATAGAGTTTCTGTGTGATTATTTTCGTCTGAGTGGCCATGAACTAACTAACAGTCTTCTTACAACAGGTATCCATTACAAATAGGTTTATTTTGAGGGGGTTTGTGACCCTGTGTCACACAATGCTGACACTCCATCTACCTTGAACCTGTGCAGGTCCTTCCTGTGCTGCCACGGTCTCTGGAAGTGCACACTAATATCAGCCCTGCTATGTATAGAAGACATTGCTCTGTTGGAGTCATCCACCATCTCTGACTTTCAGGATCTTTCTGCCAACACTTTTACATAGATTTCTGAGCCTTGAGTGAAGCAGTTTGGTAAAAAAAGATCCCAAGCTAGGCATTGTTTTGATTCCAAGGCAGAGAGTGTTTATATTGGTAAGTGGTTTTCACAAAATAATGGAAATGTGTTAGAATGAAATTCAAAAAGGGGAAGCAGAAAATAAATTGGGAAACCCTGTGTCAACAAGAAAATGTGACATCTCAAGAGCAGGTTTTAAGTTTTATGTGGTTGCATTTTTTTTAATTTTTGAACTTAATTCTTAGGCAAATGAAGTACTCTTAATACCATTTATAAAACACTTTCAATGCCTGTATCATGTGTTGTATTTACTTTCCTTTAGCTTTTTCACTGTTTCAGATTTAACACTAAAATATTATGCTCATTTGGAATAGATTTTTGTACAGCATGGTAGGTATGGTCTAATTTTATTCTTCAGCATATGGGCATCAAATTTTCCTGCATCATTTTTGAAGGTGCTGCTTTTTGTTCAGTCTGTACTTTTTTCATCTTTCTAAAACATATGGCTATTTAATTATATGTGTTTATACTTGGGCTTTTTTATTTTTTCCATTTATCTACGTTTGGTTTTATATCAGTGTTATAATATTTTTATTTCTTTTTTATATATATCCACTCCTTCCCTTCCTCCCCACTCCCCTTTTACTCTCTCCCATGAACCCCACACTCCCAATTTACTCAGGAGATCTTGTCCTTTTCTACTTTCTATGTAGATTAGATCTATGTATGTCCCTCTTAGGGTCCTCTTTGTTGTCTATGTTTTCTGGGGTTATGAATTGTGAGATGATTTTTCTTTGCTTTATGCCTAAAAGTCACTTATGAATGAGAACATAATATATTTGACTTTCTGGGTCTGGGTTACCTCACTCAATGTAATATTTTCTAGATCCATCCATTTGCCAATTTCAATATGTCATTTCTTTTTCTACTGCGTAATACTCTATTGTGTAAATGTACCATATTTTCTTTATCCATTCTTTGGACAAGGGACATTTAAGTGAAGAAGGACACTAAAAAAAACCTCACAGTAGCTCTGAATTGAGTATAATAAAGGGTTATTTATTTAGGGGTAGACTTACAGATCACAAACCTCTGCATGAATGGGGAACAGGAGCCAAATCATACCACAGGAAGAGAGGGTGGACACGTGCTTTACATCAGCATATATAGTATAAGAGGCCACACCCAAGTGGGCAGGTAACTTAAAGGCTACAGGCTGTAGAAATTCCTACAGCACCTCCCACTATTGTGTAAATAAGAAAGTTCTAAGTCTAATACAAAATTATATACAATAAGAACAAATATCTGCTATAAAAATTAGAATTACAACAGCATAAACAATATAAAGCAAGAAACATATGATAAATGTTTCAATAACTATCCTATCCTAAGATGCTTAAATCTTGTATTATAAATAACTTGGCCAAGTCACAAGAGGAAAGTAACTACAATTATCTAGTTTTCAACCTCATCGAAGACCTGAGAAGGGAAATAATATTACTTGAGTAAGCAGTAAGTGCAATCAAGCAACTTCCAAAATGTGCACTGAATAACAGAGACAACTGGCTACCTGGGCAATCACCCAAAGTCTCATTTGCAA
>JAQHUG010000094.1:2278756-2290306 GCA_028555095.1 Dicrostonyx torquatus | reverse complement strand
GAGATGACGCCACGGGATAGGCGGGATGGGACGAGGTGGAAAAACCCTTCGCATATGCGCAATGCACCTGTTTATTACTAGGGAACACAGGATCTGCACGCCATCTTGTAATGGCGAATAGCGGGAGCGGCTCCCCACAGTATATGATTCAATCATTTTCTTAGTTCTTGAATCCTGTTTTAAGCATTTAAGGCTGCTTTGTGGTATAGGGGCAAGATTTGTTCATTGTAAAGAGCTTGAGCCTGTGGGTCAGCATAAATGCCCTCACCAAGAATTTGATCTTGGGAAGTTTCAAGTTCTTTTGCTTTTCCCTGTTGTTCCCTGTTGTTCTAAAAATTTAGCCACTTCTCTGAAATAGCATTTAAACATCAGTTGAGGTCCATCATCGAAGACTGCTGAAACTAACTGAAGCCAGTCATGTGGCATGGCTTTAATGCTAGAAGCCTATGTCTTTTCCATTTCCCTAATAAATGCAGAATGCAAGCCATAAGTTACAAGAGTTTTCTTAATTTCTTTTAGATCCTTCATTTCTATAGGTATCCACCTAACTTTTTTGGATCATTTTGGGCCATTAGAACTTGATGCTTTGTCAGAGTAGATTACAGGGTATAAAGCTAAAACCCTGGGTAAGTCATCTCTGACAGATACTGGAGACGTTAAATCCTGTCCTTGTACCTTCTTTCCCTGCAAATCAGCTCCAACAACTTCCTCAATCATTTCAAATCTTTTTGCTACTGTCTTTTATGGAGACTAAATCTCCTAACTGGTATATATTTTAGTGATTTTATAGAGTTACCTAGCCTCTGGTCCTCATTCTGTACATGTGATTCCAAGGTCTGAAGTTTTTCCTTTAAAGATAGCATTTTATCCTTGGATATTATTTGGATAGCATGCAGATTTTCTATTTGCTAACCTATAATAACTTCTTAACAAATTTTGATTGTCAAATTCAACAGTATGAATTCTTTCAGATAATTTCCCAGTACCCTTAGAGATGGATTCAATTTTGTATGTCAAATTAATGTTACCCTTTTCAATAGTAATAATTTTTTTCAGGTAACTCTTGATTTTTGATGATATTAATCCTGTCAGTTAGCTGTTCATTATTAGTCTGTATCATTTCTAAAAGTACTTGATTCTTGGATCTGTTATCAAACCATTTTCCTAAGGATATAATAGTAAGAAAAAACAGTCTCAGTTCCCAATAAATGGATGTATCACAATAATTATATAAGCCTTGCAGAATATAATCCATAGTATTAGCAAAACAGTTACTAAAATTTTCCATGGTAATGTTGTCTGCCATTATATATTGATTTATTCATTACTTGTTATGAGGTCAGGTAAATTGTTTTAGGTGTATTAACAGAGTCATGACTAGCAGCAATGCAACCGGTGGCGACACGAAGGATCCTAACCTGCTTTGGGTTTTTGTTTTTTGTTTTTTGTTTTTTTTTTGTCTTGGTGCTGATTAAATACTGAGAAATATGTTTTGCTTGACAAATTAAAAGCAATTAAATCAATTCTGTACACGGAGTAAGAAGCTCAGAACGCACAGACAGGGAGCACAAACTGGAAGCTGCATAAGTCACCATGCAGCAAAGAATGGGGCAGTGGGGGAGGGGATGTGCACAAGCTTGGGAAATTTCCAAGTCACTGTACACAGTTAGCTCCACTGTAGCGGGGTTTTACAAAAATAATGCTTAGGTAAAAGCAAGCCAAATGGGCTGGGTTGGGAGACTTTCTGGCCTGTGGACCAATTGATTAGGCCTTTAAGATGGTCTACCTGGTAGCTGTAGAGTTCAGATCTATGTGGGTGCCAGATGAAGAACGATCCCACACTAGATCGAAATTGAGTATAATAAAGGATTATTTATTTAAAAGTAGACTCACAGATCACAATCCTCTGTCCAAATGGGGAACAGGAACCAAATCATGCCACTGAAGAGAGGTTGGACATGTGTTTTACATTGGCATATATAGTATAAGAAGCCATGCCCAAGTGGGTGGGTAACTTAAAGGCTACTGGCTATAGGAATTCCTACAGCATTTAGGTTGTTTCCAGGTTCTGACTATTACAAATAATATTGCTATAAACATAGTTAAACACATGTCCTTGTGGTATGATTGAGCATCCTTTGGGTTTATACCCAAAAGTTGTATTGGTGGAACTTGAGGTAGCTTCTTTTCTAATTTTATGAGAAATCGTCATACTGATTTTCAAAGAGGCTGTACCAATTTTCACTCCCACCAACAATGAAGGAGTATCCCCTTATCCTACATCCTCTCCAGCATAAGCTGTTATCAGTGTTTTTGATCTTTGTCATTCTGACAGTTGTAAGATAAAATCTCAGAGTTGTTTTGATATGCATTTCTTTGATGACTAAGGATGTTGAGCATTTCCTTAAGTATCATTCAGCCATTTTAGATTCCTCTGTTGAGAGTTCTCTGTTTAGGTTTGTACTCCATTTTTTATTGTATTATTTGTTCTTTTGATAACAACTTTATTGAGTTCTTTGTATATTTTGGATATCAGCCTCCTGTTCAATATGGGGTTGGTGAAGTGCATTTCCCATTCTGTAGGCTACTTTTTTGTCTTGTTGACAGTGTCCTTTGCATTACAAAAGCTTCTCAGTTTCAGGTGGTCTCATTTATTAATTGTTATTCTCCGTGTTTGTGCTACTGGGGTTACATTTAGGAAGTGGTCTCCTATGCCAATGCATTCAAGTGTACTTCCCACTTTCTCTTCTATCAGGTTCGGTGTGGTTGGTTTTATTTCTATAACTCTTTAAAACTTGAGATCTGGAATGGTAGACTTGCCATTTGCCCAGGATTGCATTGGATATATCACCTTCTCTCCCACTTCTTTTTACTCTCCCTCTCCTTCCTTCCATCTCCCCCCCCCGTGTGTGTGTGTGTGTGTGTGTGTGTGTGTGTCTCCATACAAATTTTAGGATTTTTCTATTTCTATACACCAAGAAGAAACATGGTGAGAAAGAGATCATCAACACAATTTTTTTTCACAGTAGACTCATAAACATGAAGGAATTAATCTAGACTAATATAGTAATATTTCATTTGTATTTTAATAAATGAAGCTTGCCTGAAGATCAGAGAGCAAAACAGCCCCACTTGTCAATCTTACAGACTAGGAAATGGTGACACACACCTTTAATCCCAGTAGCCATACTAGTTTGCCACAGAAACCCGGCAGTATTGGTGTACATCTTTAATCACAGCACTAGAAATGAATATAAGTTGGGAGGAGACAATTCTCACATATAGTATCATTTTAAGGATTCCTGGAGGCAGGATAGCCATTTTGTACTGAGGCAGACGTAAGAGCCAGTGGATGACTGTTTTACTTTTCTGACCTTATGGTTGAACCCAAATTTCTGTCTCTGGGTTTTTATAAATCATGCTATTACTATGACGTGGGTTACCTCTATAAACAAATGTATGTCTCTGAAGAAAGAGTAAAGAAGATACTCCAAGATGCAAAGACTTCCCATGCTCTGGGTTGCTAGAATTAATATTGTGAAAGTGATCATTATACCAAAAATAATTTACAGATTTGATGTCTATCTTTTCCATAGTAATAGGCCAGTTCTTTAGTGCTAATTGACTATTTTAAATGATCACAGAATATTTGGATAAGTTGTGTCACACATTTCTCATTGAAGTAAAGGATATGTTTACAAAATGACATTTTATAAGTTTTAAAGCTTATTGCATTTTTATAAACTAAACAGAATCTCAAATAAAGAATACAAAGCTTCTTTTATTGCTACATATTTATAATAATTTAATTATAAAAAATATTTCACAGATGAAGAAAACTGCTTTAACACATATTCTATTTAACAATCTATTATAATCATTATATCCTCTGTGTTTTCTACTTGGCTAGTTTCAAAGAACATGTAAGTGATAAATCATGCTGAGATGGTTTCTTCAACAATGGCAATATTAATAACTGAAAATCATTTAATGTAAGTTATTTTATAAAAAATTGCTATTACACTGGTTGAAATAGTCTCCAATATAATGGAATGTATCATATAATATGGATAGATATCGAACAAGTTATCAGTGTTAATAATAACAAATCAAGTATGAGTGTATAATATAGGATGTAAAATATAGGGTGCTAAAGAGTAAATTTTCCTGTACTTGGTAATTCCAACAGAAATATCCCTACTGTAAATGTACCACATTCAGTTTTGCCCCAGTTTCCAGGTATTAAATTGCTGGGTACATGGTAGGGAATATCTAGCTTCTTTCTCCATGAGTACTCTGTGTCACAATTGTATAGAACAGAATGTAAACATGTGAAAAAATAACCTTCATCTTTCTAAATACATTACCTATTTTGGAATAATAGTGAAACATTTCTCTAGAACATCTTATTCTATGCTCACATTTGTATACATAATCTCTTTTTCTGAAGGAACTGGAAAGTCACCTGAAACATTTCTCCGTTGTCATGGAAGTGGCCATCATACAGCTGGTTTGTGATTAGAAATGTAACCAATGAGATATCTGAAGTGAGTTTATCTTTTAAAGCAGTTCAAATTGGACTTGGGTGGGTTTCAGATAATGAAAGTAGAATTGGTTCACCAATTTCCTTTAGACAAGATACATAGAAACCTGGAAAAAAGTCAATAGCAGCAATTTTACAACAGTGAAAAATGGCTGAGTAGAAAAAGCAGAAAATGCTTCTCATTAAAATAATTTCAAATCTTCCAAGTTTTTGAGTAAGAATTGTCAGGTATCAGTGGCCTTCAAGGCTGAAGTGAATCTATTTTCGCGGTTGGCTATGAAATTGGCATGCTTACTGACATAAAGAGTGAATTTTTATGTTAGGCTTAATGACAGATCAAGAAAATGTAAAGCCTTGCATGGTCAAGGTGACATTTCAAGTCAGGTAAAAGGAGATACAGCCAGCAATTTAGAAGATGATACTAGAAATGAAATAGTGAGAAGCTAATCTTACCTTTCTGCACACCCTTACTTACTTCACATTTTCTTGAGATAGTACATCATTTTTATTCCCTTTCCTCCTTTCAAATTCTCCCATGTACAAGTCCTTGTTCAGGATCAGTCTTTTTATTTAATTTTCTTTTAAATTTTACATACTAGCCCCAGTTCCCTCCTTCTCCCATCCCCATCTTTCCCCATCTCACTCCCATTCTTTCCTTAGAAGAGGTAAGGGCTTCCTTAGGGAGTCAACAAAGTCTAGTATACAAAGTTGAGGCAGGACCAAGCCCCTCCATCCTGTATCAACGCTGAGTAACGTATCCCTCCATAGGGAATGGGCTCTAAAAAGCCAGTTCATGCATCAGGGATGAGTTCTGGTCCCACTGCCAGCCCCTACCCAACAGATCAAGCCACATAGCTGTCACTCACATTCAGAGGGTTGAATTCAGTCCCATGCAGAATCCCCATCTGTCAGTCCAAAGTCTGTGAGCTCCCATTAGCTCAGGTCAGTTATCCTTGTGCTTTTCCCCAATTATGCTCTTGAGCCCTCCTGCTCATATGATCGCTCTTCCCTCTCTTCAACTAAGCTTCAGGAGCTCAGCCCAGTGCTTGCCTGTGCTTCAGTTCATCTGCTTCCCTCAGTTACTGGATTTAGTTTCTTGATGACAATTAAGAGAGTAGTGACTCTGGTTATAGGGGAAGGCCAGTTAAGGTACCATCTCCACTATTGCTAGGAGTCTTAGCTGGGGTCATCCTTGTGGATTCCTGGGAATTTCTTTAGCACCTGGTCTCTCCCAAACCCATAATGGCTCCCTCTATCAAGACACCTCTTTCATTGTTCCCACTCTTAGTCCCTCCCATTCACTCCCTTCTGCTCCCCTTCCCTGTTACAAGAGGGGGCGGCTGCTGTTCCCAGCACCTGAGAGGAACACAGGCACTTTTGTTTGTTCCCGACCAGTTCTAGGCCGCCAGCTAGATTATGCCCGAAATAACCACACGACAATTATATTAATTTAAATTCTGCTTGGCCCATTATCATTAGCCTATTCTTGCCTAACTCTCACATCTTATATTAACCCATTCTTTATAGTCTGTAAGTCACCACGAGGTAGTGGGCTTACCGGGAAAATTCAGCATGGCAGCTTCATGGCGGCTCTCTCCCTGACCCAGTCTTCTTCCCAGCATACTGTTCTCTTTTCCCAGCCTATCTAAGTCCTGCCCTATCAAAAGGCCCAGGCAACTTTCTTTATTAACCAATGAAAGTAACACAAAATATGGAAGAACCCTCCTACAACACTTCCCAGTTTACCCAGGAGATCTTAACTATTTCCCTTTCCTGAGGCTCTCCATGTGTGTCCCTCTTAGGGTCCTCCTTTCTACCAAGCCTCTCTGGGATTGGGATTGTGGGTTGTTTCCTGGTTATTCTTTGCATTACACCTAATATCTACTTATGAATGTGTACATACTGTGTTTGTCTTTCTGAGTCTGGATTACTCTACTCAGAATGTTTTTTTTTCCTAGTTCCATCCATTTGCCTGCAAGTTTCAAGATGCCATTGTTCTTTTTCACTGAGTAATACTGTATTGTGTAATTGTACCACACTTTATTTATCCATTCTTTGGTTGAGGACCATCTAGGTTGTTTCCAGGTTCTGGCTACTACAAATAATGCTGCTATGAACATAGTTGAGCAAATGTCTTTGTGGTATGAATGTGAACCCTTGGAGTATAGGCCCAGGAGTTATATTGCTGGATGGATTTCCAATTTTCTGAGAAACTGCCACACTGATTTCCAAAGTGACTAACAAGTTTACAAGTTTTCACTCCCACCAGCAGTGGAGGAGTATTTCCATTACTCCACATCCTCTCAAGCATAAGCTGTTATCAGTGTTTTGGATCTTAGCCATTCTCTAATTCTTTGTGCATGTGTGTGTGTATGTGTGTGTATGGTGTGTATTATTATATATTTAAATATAATATTCCATGTCTGTAAAATGTTACTTGCATGTAACATGTTTTTAGGGCTTACCATTGGTATTGGACAACCAATTAGTATACTCTTTCCTGGGGAAGACTATTTCTCCCACTTTCAGCATTTCTTAGCTACATGTAGTCTTTGTCTGTGGTTGAGACCTGGTGTGCTTTCCCTCTTCAATGTTTTCATTGGACTCCATTCTCTATATCTGTATTCTCTCAAAGGTCTACTACATATTGAGTGTTGGCAGAGAGATTGTACCACCCCTTTCTCTCACCCTCACAATGTATATGGTAAGACACTTGCTGAAAAATGTATTTCTTTCCTCATCCCCAGATGATTGTTGTGTGTTGAAGAAGAACAATTTAATCTGGGTTAATCTGGGTTTAATAAATGGGGAGGTTCCAAATTTTGTAGATTCCTTGGAGATATTCAGCAGATACCTTGTATCTGAGCTCTTAAAGACATTGTATGTAGTGGAAGCCATATAGCAGCACCAGACCAGCTCCCAAGCATGTGCACATGTGAGCACGTGCACACACACACACACACACACACACACACGTCCATGCACACGTCTACACACATACATACTTGTGGTCAAAGAGACTATAGATGTAATAGACAGTCTGATCCATTTTTTTGAAATTCTTGCTCTATGCTGTATAAAGTTTCTATTCAGTTCAAAGTTAGAGTAAGTCTCAAGGATAAATTATCTCCTGTTTTTGCAAGAGGACCAAATTTATTTGAGAAGACTGAAGCAATTCATGAGATCATCAAGGCTTGGGAATGATCATCTTTGCCTCAGCATTCTTTTTCCAAGCCCCTAAGGGATGGTAGCATTATCCCCACGCCCCTCAGTGGATGCTCTAATACATTGATCCTGTTCAGAAGTTCTTCTTATGAAACATTTTGCTCTGGTCTATCAGCCTACTGCAACACAAGAGAGACCAATTATGCCCCTGGTGCCTGTGAAAAAAGGTAGACAATTTAATCTCTGATTTGTTTGAATTCACCCTTCCCTCCTTTAGGATGGCATATTCCTAGACAGATAATTCTGTAGAATCTAAAAGGTCCGATATCCCTATATCATTTTGTACCTTTTTTCTATTTCCTTTACTCCAAGCTGGCAGTTTATGATAGTACAATTCTACTTCTATTCCAGAGATGCCTAATTAAATTAATGTTTTTACCCACAGAAGTCCATAGTTATCTCCTTATTAAATGAATCTTAGTTGTATTCTTATACTTTTCTGAACAATGTTTCCTTTCTTTTCTGATACATATAGGCTGAAATTTTTCCAAGTCTTCATGTTCTGGTTCATGTCTTAAAATAACAGCTTGTCCAATTAATCTCCACCATTTTGCATTACATTATAAACAGACAGGAGGACCTATACAAGACATTTTGCTTATAAATCTCCTTGACACAATATTACATCTAATTTCTTATAAATTCTATAAGATATGAAAATACAACCAATTTTGAATTAATGCAAAGATAGAAAGTGAAGTGATAGAATAGGACAATATATTTCTATTAGAAAGGGTGGGCAATGTCATGATGAATGGCCAGAAATGCCACTTATGAATATTCAGAAATATACACAAATGCAGAGGACAGGGAGTTGACTCAGTGCCTCTTAGAAATTTCTGTTTTTACAGAAGACCCAGGTTTAGTTCCTTGCACCTACATGTTGCATTACAGCCATGTGTGACTGCAGTTTCAGGAAATTCAAAGTACCTGAGGAGCTCACATAATTGGCAAATATCCAAGCATTTAGAAAATATTTTTATTTTTTAGTCTTTAAAATCTGTTTTATTGTTAAATTTAATTCTTTAGGGATTTGCGTATTTTTGGAGAATTTTGTATATAAGTATAATATTTCCCTCATTTTCTTTCTTAAAATTTCTCCAATTTCCTTCTGTGATGGCTATTCTTGGTTGTCAACTTGACATGTAAAATAAACTAAAACACAAGCTGCTGGTATATTAGAGAGGTTTTTTTTTAAATTGGATTTTGATTGGATCATTTCAGGTGGGGGAAGACTTTAAATCTGGGCCATATCTTCTGGTGGCAGTTTACATAAAGGACATGGATAAAAAAGATCTCTGGCCTCTGCATTTTTGACTGCAATCTCACTGACAAGTTGGTTCTTTCACTGGCATTAAAGTCTACTTCTTCAGGATTTAGGCATATGCTACATACTGAAAATTATATAAGATATAGCACTTTTTAGATCAAAGAACTACTCGAATTTTGGACCTTACATCAGGAGACAGCCATTATTGGAATAGTCATACTACATCCCATAACCCACTGTAATAAATCCAATGCATACATATATACACATGCATATACATACATGCACATATTTTTCTATCATTTCTGTTTTCCTGGAGAACTCTAATACACACTTTCATGCTCCTCAAACCCATGATTTTCTATTCTTTAATTATTAGTGATGTATATATTTAAATATAAAAATATGACATGCTGAGCTCACTTAGTGTTGCTCAATGTATGCATGTGCTTGGAGATGATCATTTGAGGTTATAGAATCTATCAGTGACATGTTCCTGGAGAAGACTGCTTCTTGACGTATATGAACAACACTAAATTGGACTTGCTGATCTTTTTAGCTGATTTATTTATATGTGTGTGTATGTGTGTGTGTTTACAGGAATGTGACAATAATAATTTAAAAAGAATTTGGATATGAGTAAAGAACACAGAAGAAGTGGGAGGACAGAGAGGGATGGGTGTACTCACATAGGAAAATCTTTTGTGTTTTGTGTGTGGGTGGAGTTGAGACATGGTTTCTGTGTATAGCTCTGGCTTTCCTTAAACTCTCTCTGTGGTCCAGGCTTACCTGAACTCAAAGACCTACCTGCCTCTGCCTCTCAAATGCTGGGATTAAATGCATGTGTCAACATCACTCAGCACATATGAAATCTTTAATCCTTAATGTTTTAATATATTCTGCCTTGTTGTGCCTGTAAAATAATTATTTCAGAATTGTCCTTCATCACCTCTGGCTCATACAATCACTCTATCCCCTTTTCACATAGACCCCTGGACTTTGAAAGGACAGGTGTGATAAAACACCCCATTAATAAATGAGTACTCCAAAAATTACACCTTACTACAGAGACAAAGTCTCATCCATTTTTATTACTGCTCTAACATAACAGACAAAAATTAGGTTCAACCAAGACATCCACCAACTAATGAAAGGATAATGAAAATGTGGTTCATTTACACAACAAAATGTTATTAAGTTGTTAATAAAAATGAAATTAAAAACTTTCCAGGGCCGGGCGGTGGTGGCACACGCCTTTAATCCCAGCACTAGGGAGGCGGAGGCAGGTTCATCTTTGTGAGTTCGAGACCAGCCTGGTCTACAAGAGCTAGTTCCAGTGCAGGCTCCAAAGCCACAAAGAAACCCTGTCTCAAAAAACCAAAAATAAATAAATAAATAAATAAAAATAAAAAAAATAAAAACTTTCCAGGTAATTGGATGGCTCTAGAGTCAATCATCCTGAGAGGCAACCCAGACACAGAAAGTCCCTTAAATGTCAAGTACATTTTATGCTTTGCATATATGTTCTTTTTTTCAAATACCTGCAGAGGTTAGGTAGCTATTAAGAAATTAGAATGGGGTTTTAAATGGGGTGGAGTTGGGAGGGCAAAGAGGAGGAAGGGATATGAGGAGGGATAAATAATAATAAAGGACATGTGAGAAGCACTATGAAAACCTACTCCTTATACATGTGTAGTATATAATGCATATATATCATGTGCAATGTATAAGGTGAGAGAGAGGGAGAGCTGGGAGGTGGTGGCACACACCTCTAATTCCAGCACTTGGAATGCAGAGGCAGGTGGGTCTCCATGAGTCTGAGGAAATCCTGGTCTACAGAGTAAATTCCAGGGTAGTCAGGTCTACACAGAGAAACCCTGTCTCTAAAAAGCCAATATAGGTTACCATATACTAGGGGAAGCAATACCCCGACTAGGCAGCATATGCTACCAAACAAAACTTCCAGTACCAGGAATGTGCTACATTTTGTTGAGTCATAGGCCAAAGCTATCCCGTAGACTTCCTCTCACCAACACTACAGTATATTGCTACTGTTATTGCTTACTCTCAGCAGCTTGATATTAAGACCAGATTGCTGAAGACATCACACAATTATGGCATATGCCCTGGTTAGATATTTTGTTTCAACTTGACACAAACCACAATCATCTGGAAAAAGCAGCTTCAATTGAAAAAGAAATCCCTCCACCAGGTTTCCTGTGGGCAAGTCTATGTGGGAATTTTCTTGATTAGTGATTAATGTGGGAAGGCAAGCTCACTATGAACGGTGCCACTCCTGATGAGGCAGATATGTTTTGTGTTATAAAACAGACTAAGAAAGAAATGAGAAGTAAGTCAGTAAGCAGAATTCCCCTACGGCTTCAACTTCAGTTTCTGCCTTCAGGTTCCTGGTCTGACTTTTCTTTTTTTTTTCTTTTTTTTCCATTGTTAAAACAAAAATTTACATTTACTCCCCTTGTCCCAGGCCCTCCTGCTCCCTCACTATCCCACC
>JAQHUG010000094.1:2241592-2269229 GCA_028555095.1 Dicrostonyx torquatus | reverse complement strand
AAAGCTGGGGAAAGGGGAGGGGATGTCTCCTACTCTAGCAGGGAGGCTGGGGGCTAGTGTCGAACTTACCCTGAGTTGAGGCGGTGGATCCTAAGCGGTGGCACTCACCAGGAACCCGCCGCCATGAAAAGGGAGGGCTTCTCTGCCGATCATTGAGATTTTTAGGAGATGGGATAGATGTTGCTTATATCTTCTATAGGAATGGCTTTTAGCAACATATGGTGAAGAAAGTATCCTAGGGATACAGATAGGTAATGGTAACAAACCTTTGTGAACATGCTAAAGACCATTGGATTGTGTATTTTGGCAACATGCATTTTCTCTTAATAAATTATATCTCAATAAAAATAGCACCTTCGTTGTGGGAATGGTATTTGGAAAAAGAAATGCTCCTGTCATAGTGGACAAGAAGAAAGACATCTAGAGAATGTCTATGTTGATGAGTTTCTGGATTTCTCTTCATGTTCTATCTCAGGCTTGAGACAATATTGTTCATATTCTTTTCCCCCTAGAGACCAACACCCTCACAAATAAACCTAGAGGAGTATTTTACTACTTTCTTTGGCATATCTTAAACTATTCAAATCAACAATCAAGATTAATGACTAAAGTCAGTACTGGGGCATTAAGCATGAAAGCTTATTTAAGGATAAATCACATAGAGCTAACATAAATCAACTAAAATAAACTGAGAGAATTTACCAAGGAATAGAAAGATAATAAGGAGCAAATTATTTCTTGTGAGTTCAGAAAAATTAAAATTAAAAGAATATGCTTAGCAATTAAATTTGTGAAAGGTCAAATTAGATGGAAAACTTTTCAAAACTCATTTGATTCAGCAATTACAAGAATAACATTAATAACCTTTAACAAGACAAAAGTGGATAAAAATTAGGATATTGCAGTGGATTGAAGAAGGAATTTAAAATACTAAAGACACAATGAGAATTTATACACCTTTAGGTTTTGAATGAAGAGATAGTGTGAGGGGACTAAACACCACATTGGTTTTGCTATTAATTTATATGATGAGTATCAAAAATTAAGATGACAGTATTCTTAAATTTGCATTGGAAAAAGCCTTGTACAAAATGAAAAATTAAAACTCAGAAATGTAAAAATAGATAAACATAGCACCTATATGATTAAATGGTATTTAGAAAACACAGAAGAGATCATCTTTGCATCTGAGAAGTTACCATGTACTGTAAAGGTTGACGGAGGAAGATAAAATTGGAGGAACTGGTTTTTATCACTGTTCTACTCATCTCAGGAGACATCATTGTTTAATACAAGATTTTCTATGGTGATAGAGCTGTAGTCATCTTTACTATGAGGAGTCATTACACCAGAATGTTTGCTATTTACACTAATCACCTAAAAAGAGACCTAATTCTATTAAAATCTTCCTATCTTTCTTAGATAATTAAACACTTGCTTCATTTTGGATTTTAGGTATGAGGCAAAGGATTACGTTAAAGTTCTCTAAAGTCTGTTGTGAGAGGAAATTGCATAATGTTTTGAATTTATTGAGAGCATCTCTGTGATACACAATTTCAGCTGGATTGAAATTATTTTCTTCTTTTCTTGTGTCCAATTTGCCTGTGTGTATCCATGGTTTCAAGGCTGAGTACAAAGGGTATTTTCAATGTCAAGCATAATTTAAAAGTTATGATTCATTTGTTGGGAATCTGTTCTGCTTCTGTTTAGAATCAGATTTTAAGGCCTTTGTCGCATTACTGAAATATTTATATTTTTGTTTTTACAAGTAAAATCTAAAGGCTCTCACATCTAAAAGGTGGTAAATAAATATGTGTGTATCTAAAAGTTACTTTATTTTCTTTTGTAATGTGACTAACATAATCATTTGTACAAATAATATAACTGAGCACTTCAGTATGAGTTAAAGGTTCTGAAAAAGTATGTTATTCTGAGATTTGCTTTAAAACACTCCTTCCAAAACAATCACAACAAACACTGGACAGACATAGGTGTAATTAAATTTTAATATTATTGGTAATGATTGAAACTGTTTAAATTGGATTATGGAACTTGATATCTACTACATTATTAAAGCATTGTATATAATGATTCTGAAATATGTAAAATTATGAAAGGGAAAATAATCACAAACTCATGTAGATTTTACCTTTGTTATATTTTGCTTTTTTTGTGTAGATTTACACCAACAGCCTTGAGTTGACTGAGTCTACTGCCTGACAAGAAATGCTTTTCATTAAAAATATTAGTGACACTACCTCTGTGTTATGTGTTAGATCTTGTGTGTTCCTCAAATTTCCATATGTTCAAGACTTGTTCTTTACTTTGGAGAGTTGGTAAACTGCTTAAGAAGTGAGTCCTGAAGTTAGGTTTTCAAGTAAGTAGGAGGTATTCTATGGAAGTTGAGTTTAAGACCCTGGTCTTTTCTGTTGTCTTTCAATTCCGTCATGACATAAACTGCTTTCCTAGGCCAATTGTTTCCCATCGTAATGTGCTCCTTACACATAGATTCAAAAGCAGCAGGGCTGTATTAGCTTCTTTTCTTGCTGCTGTGAGAAAATACTTAGTAAAAACGATTTTAGGAAGGGTTTATTTTGATTCACAGTTTGAGACAAGATTTAATCTGGAATGGTGTGGAAGGCATGGCAGCAGGAGTGTGATGTGCCTGGTCATATTCCATCCAGAGGTAGAAAGCAGAAGAAAATGAATGCTGGTGCTCATCTAGCTTTCTCTAGGACTAAAAGGTCATGGAATTGTGCCACTCACATTCAGGGGAGGTTTGGCCTCTTCATTTATGCCTCTTTAAAAACAGTCTTATATACACACATAGAGGTGCATTTCCATCGTGATTCTTAATAATAAAGAAATGTGTACAAGTAAACCACCAAAACAACCAACTGACTATAGATCGAAACAGGTAACACACTCTAATTTAAGAAGCATTCATCTCTGGATTACAGGTAATGGTGCCATTCTATCTCAAATTTTCTAAAAAAAAAATGTATTTTAAAAGCCATTTTTAAAAGTCTTTTTGAAATTGGTATCCAAAGTATCATTTCATTAAGGCATTTTGGATAGAATTTGTTTTTGTTGACTCTTTCCTCCATAATCCCTCATTCCTCTGCCCGCAATGCACCTCTCTACCACCAAAAACCCCATTTTTCCTCTTTATGTCACATGTGTTCTCCAACCTGTCTCCCTACCTCAACACTTGTGTTTCCTTCTACATGGTCCCCTTTTTAGTTTCATGATACATGCTCAAACTCTATGCCCACAAGCATATACCATAAAAATATGTTTTATATGCTTTAATGTATATTAAAATCTAGACTCTTGTGACAGAGCATATGCAGTATTTGTCTTCCTGAGATGTGGTTACTTTGCTTAATACAGAAATATCCAGATATATCCATGAATATTTTTCCTGAAAATTTTATGATTACCATTTTTATTTATGACACAAGAACATGCCGCTATGCATCACATATCCACTATCTATTGGTCTTTTGATAGACATCTAGTTTATTTCATTATCATTGCTATTGTGAATAGAGAAGTAGCAAGCATCTATGTATTTATCTCTGTGGTAGGATGTAGAGGTTCTCAGAGTTTATAACAAGGAACGATTCAACTGGATAATACAGAAGCTCTAGTATTTATTGTTTTCAGATAATTTCACATCATTTTTTCATAATGACTACAAATGTTTACAATACCACCAGCAGTGAATAAGGATAAACTTTCTTCAAATTCTTGTAAGCATCTGTTACCATTTGTTTACTTAGTGATAAGCATTCTGTCTGGGAGGGAGACGAAATTACAAAATACTTTTACTGTGTATTGTACTCATTGGCTAAAGATGTTGAATACCCTTAAAAATTATTTTTATCCATTGTGTTTTTTCCTTTGAGAAAGATCTGCTCATTTCATTTGCCCATTTATTAGTTGGCACTTTGGATTTGGTATTTACTTTTAGCAGTTCTTTATATATTTTAAGCATTAATTGCTTGACCAAAGTGTTATTGATAAAGATTGCTCTCCTGTTCTGTAATGCTTATTTATTCTGCTTTACAGTTGCTTTTATTGTACAGAGCTTTTTGGATTTCACATAATTCCATTTATAATCTTTAGAGATCTTTACAGTTATTAGAATCCTTTTCCTGACTATGCATAAACCTTGAAATATTTTCTTTATGTTATGTTTGCCACTTTCAGCTCTTTAGGCTTTAAAGTTTTATTCCACTTTTAACTGATCATTGTGAAGTACAAGAGATAATGGATCTAACAGTATTGTATGAGTTTATTTCAAAGTTTTCTAATATTTCCCATTAACCCACCTGTTTTTTATTATTATTGATATTATTGAGCTATACATATTTCTCTGCTCTGCTCTCTTCCTCTCCCCTCCCCTTCAACCTTCTCCCATGGTCCCCATGCTCCCAATTTACACAGGAGATCTCTTCTTTTTCTATTTCTTATGTAGTTAGACCCATGTATGTCTCCATTGTAGGCTGATTTTCTTTGATTTATGTCTAACAACCACTTATGAATGAGTACATATATTTGTCTTTCTGAATCCTGGTTACTTCACTCAATATGATGTTTCCTAGATCCATCCATTTGCCTGCAAATTTCAAGATGTCATTGTTTATTTCTGTTGTGTTGTACTACTCCATTGTGTAAATCTACCACATTTTCCTTATCCATTCTTCAGTAGAGGGGCATTTAGGTTGTTTCCAGGTTCTGGCTATGACAAACAAAGCTGCTATGAACATAGGTGAGCACATGTCCTTGTGGCACGATTGAGCATCCTTTGGATATATACCCAAAAGTGGTATTACTGGGTCTTGGGGGAAGGTTGTTTCCTAATTTTCTGAGAAATCGCCACACTGACATCCAAAGGGTGTCAGCTTGCATTCCCTCCAGCAATGCAGAAGTGTTCCCTTTTCCCCACAATCTCTCCAGCATAAGTTGTCATCAGTGTTTTTGATCTTGGCCATTCTTACAGATGTTAGATGGAATCTCTGAGTTGTTTTAATGTGCATTTCTCTGATGACTAAGGATGTTGAGCATTTCCTTAAGTGTCTTCAGACATTTTAAATTCCTCTGTTGAGAATTCTCTAGGTCTATACTCCATTTTTTAATTGGATTATTTTTTCTTTAGATGACAAGATTCTTGAATTCTTTGTATATTTTGAAGATCAGCCCTCTGTCTGATGTGGGGTTAGTGAAAATCTTTTCCCACTCTGTGGGATGCCATTTTGTCTTCTTGACCATGTCCTTTGCTTTACAGAAGTTTTTCTGTTTCAGGAGGTCCCATTTATTAATTGATTCTCTCAGTGTCTGTGCTACTGGTGTTTTATTTAGGATGTGGTCTCCTGTGCCAGTAAATTCAAGTGTACTTCCCACTTTCCTTTCTATGAGCTTCAGTGTGGTTGGCTTTATGTTAAGGTCTTTGATCCATTTGGACTTGAGCTTTGTGAATGTTGATTGATACGAATCTATTTTCATTCTTCTACATGTTGATATCCAGCTTTGGCAGCAAAATTTGCTAAATATGTTTTTTTTCCATTCATATTTTTCGCTTCTTTGTCAAAAACCAGGCGTTCATAGGTGTGTAGATTAGTAGCTGGGTCTTGATTTGGTTCCATTTGTCCTCCTTTCTGTTTTTAAGCAATTATCAGGTTGTTTTCAGAACTGTAGCTCTGTAGTAGAGTTTGAAGTCAGGGACTGTGATGACTCCAGAAGTTCCTTTATTGTACTGGATTGTTTTGGTTATCCTGGGGTTTTTCTTTTCCATATGAAGTGTATTATTCTTTTGAGTCCTTTGAAGAATTTTGTTGGGATTTTGATGGACATTGCATTGAATCTGTCGATTGCTTTTGGTAAGATTGCCATTTTTACTATGTTAATTCTACTTACCCAAGAGCATGGGCGATCTTTCCATTTTTTGGTGTCTTCTTCTATTTCTTTCTAATAAGATTTGAAGCTTCACCATGACTATGTAATATAATTTGGGGTCAGATTTTGTGATAACTTCAACAGTGTTCTTTCTTGTTACAGGTGAAAGATGGAGTCAACTCCAGAGGAGGTCTCTGGCTAGAGCTTGCTCCTGCGGAGGTCCCTGGCTTTGGCCTGCTCCCTGTTTTGAAGCCAATACCAGGCTGTTTGTCCACTCTTTCTTATGTGACGTATGGTGGTATACATATATGTGGTAATTGATAATGGGATCTCCTATGGGTAGTATGATATGTACCTCAAGATATGGAGATAGAGTAAAAATGAGGGAAATCCTATGGCGGCTATTTATATTCTATGCAGACCTCTTTTATGACTGAGGTCTGCCACATGAGTATTTGGATAACCTGAAAACAGTTGAAGGTATACAGTACACATTGCAATCCTTGAGAATAGGAGAGTTGTGACAAAATTTTTGAAAAAATATCCTTTGTGATAGCTGCACAGCGGTGCTATGGGTAATAAGATAAGCACTGAGGCCAAGATGTCTGTCAAGCAGAAGCTTTCTTGTTTATGGGTAAGATTACAATGAAAAAGAACCATGACACTAATTTCTCCACATTAACTTCTAATTCTTTTTGAAAAGTGATGAAAGAGAGGATGGGATGAAGTTTAACTTGTCACTTTTTGCATCTGGTGGTCCAAAATAATAGTGTATAAATTACATTTGTGCTAAAGAGAAAATACGGGGATCCAAAATTTTAAAGCCAATGGGAAGAGTCAGATATAGAAAAGAGCCTAAAGAATGGAGGAATGTTAGGAGATACCCCTCAGGTACAACTGCTAATATGGAGCAAAGGAAAACTCATTGATTCAGTGTACAGATGGTGGTTTAAATAATGACACTGTGTAAAAAACCATTATACTGAGGGACTTTTCTGTCTTAGAAGTTCTTGAATTGAGAAGCAAGAGGTGAAAGAAACTTTCATAGCCTGATTTGTGAGTCTATGAGACATGGATGCAGATGGATTGAGTCTGAGTACTATAAAGCAGAGAGAGAATAGTGTAGTCATTGGTTCCTCCTTGAGATGAAAGTTCCATACCCTGAAGCAATTTGAGGTAAATCTGTCCCTGATGTACTTATTCATCTGACCCAGAAGAGACACTTGATTATCACAGTGTGCGGCTCAATGTATTTCAGGGACTAGATGACAACACAGAAGCTACAGGAACTACTGAGGTAATTCGGCACTCAGTTCACTGGACCAATAAGCCTGCATTTGCCAGACTATCAAAATAAACAAGTATATCAATAGGGACACTAGGACTGGAATGGCACTATATTTGCTGAGACTCATATTGGGGCAAAGTCTTTATGCAGTGATGGAGACTTTATTTGGTCTAAATGACTTAAAATGACATGTAAATCAGGTCTGCTATGTGAATAAAAATTGCAAAGTGCTAAAGAAATCTAGAGATGAGAGACAGGCAAAACAGACAAACGGATCTGATCTGTCTGAGTCACTCAAAGGAATATGTAGCAAGATTTAAGTTGAGTTAGAATTCTTAAAGGAAAAAGTGATAGAAAGCCAAATGGGCTAGTGAGCTTTTGGAAAGTTTTATAGCCGAAAGAGTTGATAGAAGGCAAAAAGGATAATGTGGTGAAATGAAAAAGACAACCCTTGTCCTAGGGTCAAGCAGTTATCCACAGAATAAACTGGGTGCACTTCTCCCCTACAGAAAACATATGTTGAGGTTGATATTATTCACCATGCCTAGGGCCCTCTGAGCAGCTACATGTGGCTTGTGGTGAAATAACAACAGAAACTGCATCCATACTGTCATTCTAGAGCCTATCAGACCCACAGGTCCGTGTTGAATATAAGTCACAATAGGTCTGAGCATGCCCTTACTCTTTTTTGGCCATGGCCTTGTTAGCATGGATTGAGCTCATTTGAGCATAGAGAAATTAATGGAAGATCCATTGCAATACCCAAGAATGAAGAGAAGTGGCACAGGGCTAATGATCATAGATTCAGCGACCTAAATAAGGTAGTGTCTCCCATCCATGCCATGTGACTCCTTTTGAGAAAAAAAATGATATAAACAATGGAGTCCTTCCATTCTGCATTAGACTTTGCTAACATTTTCCTTTAGTACATCCTTAGCTACTGATTCCTAAGATGAAATGATACTTTGAATGGTTGATGAATTTTCAGAGATCTTGTTGATCTTCTGCTAAAAGGTTTTTGTACATACAATATAATGCTAACCTCTGAAATTCTTAGAGATTGTCCAGGCTAGTTTATGAATGCCTTGACACAAGGTACAGTTATCTGAGCATAAAGAACCACAGTTGGGAAAATTCCTCCATAAAATTGGTCTATAGGCATGACTTTGGGGGCATTTTCTTAATTAGTGATTTAGTTTTGAGGGTCTAACTCATTGTTCGTGGTGGCACCCCTGGGTAGGTAGTCATGAGGTATAGAGAGCAAACCAGTAAACAGTACTTCCTTGATGACCTCTGCATAAATTGCTGCCTCTGGGTACCTTCCTTAATTTTCTTCCCTGATTTCCTTAGATGATGGACTGTGATTTGAAACTATAAGCTGAAATAACCATTTCCTCCCTTGCAGTCATTTTTTTTAAATCACAGGAGTGGAAAACCTAACATAGTTCTAGAAAATCTTCTGGAAAAAACAATAAAACAGTAGCTTAAAAATGTGAGTGAAGGTGTCTGGTGTGGGTGCCTTTTCAGCACTCACAGAACTTATCATGTTAAATGAAGACCATAATATCACGAATGGACAACCTTCTTATGGGTTGTTGGTTAGACAATCCAGAGACCCTCAGAATGCTAAAGGTTATTGCCATTGCTGTTTGTTGTATGCCAAAACTAGATAGTAAGACACTATTCCAGAAGATGCCACACCCTTCGGTTTCAGGACATAGAGAAATCAAGCTAGCAACAAGCTATAAGCTGTCTAGCTGCTGGCTGGCTAGAATTTTAACAGAAGGGACACGGAGGTTGCTAGAAGAGGACAATCCTACTCAGCTCTACATTCTACATGCCATGACACTGAAATGTATTATGCTCCTTGGCATTGTGTGCTAGCTGGTGCAACAGTATCATAAAATGTTATGATAACGCCCAACAACTTTCTGTTTGAAGGTGAGGTCCATTCCAGAAAACAAAATACATATTTAATACTAAAAGCCAGGATAGAAACTCATAGCTGGGAAAGCCCAGGTAGGGAAGCAACTTCTGTTCTTGTTTTTATTTAATGGATTTGATATGTCTGTCAAATTGCCTTTTAAGCACCTCTATTTATGCTTATAGTGTACTGCTGCAGTCTGCCTTGTTAGAGAACTTCTTATAATTAGTGATATTTGCTACTGGAAGAAATAATAACTAGTTAAATATTGAGAATAAATGACTGTTGAGGTGCCATGGCTTCCCAATGCTCAAAAAAGGATCATGGACATGTCACACATTCCAAGGATCAGGGAACACTGCAGAAGAGGGGGTAAAAGGTACATAAGAGCTTGAGGAAAAGGATGCATCATTGAAGGGTGCTCATATCCTTTCAGACATAATGTGATGTCATCTTCGATAGCTAATATCTTGGTCAGGTATTCATGCCAAGCAATTGAGAAAACAATAGTGATAGATAGGGTTATGGTAACAGTAGTGGAGCTATTGACAGTATTGAGTAGATAAAGATAGGGCATGGGATCCTCATGGAGGTTCAGCCCATGTTTCTGCTATCTATTATTCCCCCTAACTACTAGTAGCCTTAGGAGACGCTATGGTATATAGAAAGTGGAAAAGGATAACTGTAAGAGAGACTTCATGACTCAGTTCCTCTAACATTGTCATCAGTGGTGGACTGGGATGTTGGAGGAGGGGCCGCTAGTTACTTCCCAACCACTTAGCCCCAAAATAATCACACAGAAACCATATTATTTAAATCACTGCTTGGCCCATTAGCTCTAGCTTCTTATTAGCTAACTCTTATATTAATTTAACCCATTTCTATTAATCTATGTATCGTCACGTGGCAGTGGCTTACTGGCAAAGTTTCAGCATATCTGACTCTGGCAGTGGCTCCATGGCATCTCTCTGACTCCGCCCTTCTTTCTCCCAGCATTCGGCCTAGCTTTCCCTACCTACCTAAGTTCTGCTTTGCTATAAGTTTAAGGCAGTAGCTTTATTCATTAATGGTAGTCACAACACAGAGAGGGGACTCCCACATCACTGGGACTCTGTGGTGATGCAGTCGCTTGGGGTCATACACACTCAAGTAAGTATTGTAAAACCTTGGTTGTGTTCTCTAAACCAAGTTAATGCATTGCTTTGACAAACTCAAACTGGACTTTGATGGAACCATTATTTGGTACCTCACTATTGCTCTGTCCATATTTTATGTACTTACATTTGTTTGATTGCAATGTTCATGTATATTCTCCATGTTTGCTTTCAACAGCCTGATTACCCTTTCCTTTGAGGTTCTTTCACTGGCAGAAACAATACTGATCAGTGGGGTGGCTGCAAATAGTGGCAGCTGAGACAGTAGTGGTGGTCACCAGAGGTTTGTTCATGGGAAAAGATAATTGATAATGCCTGTCCTGTGGGCAGTTCACTGGCCTAATCTACAGGGCAGCTATGGGTAATATAGTTCCAGCAGCTGCAGAACTGCATCAGTGGGTACCCAAGGCCATTTGTGGGAGTTCACTCTTATGCAGAGCAAATGATGGTCAGAGATACAGGAGCTGGCCACAGCAGCTTGGCTCATTGATGCAACAGCCCCAGTCCTCCTCCTTTCCTTAACTTCATTCAGTCACTTAGACACAGCTTCTAACCTGCCAATTTACCCAGACTTCTATTATCCCACCCCACTTTATCTTAGTAACCAATCAATTTACCTCACATTTCCCTTCCATGTGGCCACTTCTCAACAAAGACCAGCAGTGTTATATTTAGAAAGGCACATAAGTATAATCATTATCTCTAACTGCTGTGTGTGTCACTTGCCCCTGACCATTTTCTTTATGATATCTTTTATTTCTCTTTCCCACCTTTTGGGAGCTTACCCTTTACTGAATCTGATACTTGGAGAAACTAAAGCCCCTAGAGCACTTTTAATTCCACACGTTTTTTTTTTTTTTTTTTTCTGCAGCAACGATGTGACCATGCCAGGAAGAGGTTCTGTTTAATCAAGTTTAATTCACAGGCTGTTTGTTGCTCCTAAAGTCAATATGACCTTTTTAGGCTACTAGCTACTGAGTTGCTCTTTTAGAGCTTAAAATAGTACAGGGGCCTGCACTAAGGAGGAAACAACTTTCATTAGCTTCAGCTTTATTTATTTAATTTTAGTTGAGCACATACATAGTCACAAAGGATTTGCAAAGGTTTGTAGTTTCAAACACCTGAAAAATTATCCCCATCAAAATATACTTAAGTACAAAAACTAGCTTACACACAATAATCAGAGTCAGCCAACTCTGAACCCTTAATTTGACAGCTGTCCCTTTTGAACAGGTCATCTAAGTAGAGCTCGGAGCTCCAAAACTTCACAGTTCATTCCTGCTGGTTGTCAAGCAGTACAGTTTTGAAAGCAGTTGCTGTGTCCAGGCGAAGGGTTTCCCTCAACTGTAACCTGTTTTGGATACATTCCAGGGTAGTACACTGTTCCAAAGTCCAACATCAATATTCAGTTTTGGGGGGAGTTTCAGTGTTCCATATAAACAAGCACACATAAATAAAATTTAGTTTTTTTTCTTTTTTCTTTCTTTGCAGTTTGCGAACTATTCTGGCAGAAAAATGGTTAAATGTAACACCATAAAACACTTTAAGCACACTTTAGAAGAGCACCGTAATGAGTACTATTACACTTAATATATTACTATGATACCTAAAACATTAACAAATATAAATATTTAATACAATTATTCAGAATTACATTAAATCATAAATAATGGGGGTTCTTAGAAAAGGGATGACAATTCAGAATAGAAACCCTGTGTCATTTCCCTACTTTGTAAACACTTTACCTCTTTCAAGTTTTGTCCTTTGATTTCTTATCTGCTGCTCTTTTCAGAGCAGAATTGCTAAAATTCTGAGAAACCTACTTGAGAGACTAAGTCAAAAGTATTCATTCACCTATTACTTGGCTTGTGCTTCTTTTGTTCAGTTATCTACAATTTAGCTGGTGTCTCAGCTTTACTCTGGAAAACTCTTTCCTCTCAGCAGTATTCTGTCCAACCAAGTTTCAAGTTATCTACACAGGCAGTAGAAGCTTCTCTTTTTTTCTCAACGAGATCCATCAAGTAGTCTTTTCTTAAGCATCTGCATAACCATCATAGTTGTGTACAGCTCAGCACTTCCAGGGGAGCACAGCAATGGCAATTTAGCAATAACAGTAGTAACATTTACAATTAGAGTAATAGTAACAGCAATAATCACAAGGTAGATAACAAGAAAATGAACCTATTAACAACAATAATACCTGTTATCACAGATAACTCTTACAATAGCCCTATAAGGTAGTAGGTATTATTATCCACCTTTTATAGATGAGGAAACTGGGGAACACTAAGGCCACATGACTTTCCTAAGGTCACACAAATAGTTGACTCAAGATCAAAAACATCCCTGTCCCATTATTCGGAGTCCCGGGCTTGTTTCCACTCTAGGTACTTCTTGTCTTACATCAAAATCAAAGCACCAAGTGCTTTTGCTTGTACAGATGCCATATCGATCACACATATTGAATATGTGCTAGATTTCTCTCACTGACGGGTTTCTTGAAGTCATTCATTCTCTGCTAAATAAATCAATTAGATCACCAAAGTCTCATATCTAAGGTAAAGTTTGTGGCCATGAATAAACTTGTCTTCTACATAAAGTTAGTTAAATCAGTTCACAATGATATAGTTCTTAAATCTATAAGCAGATACTAATGCCTACATTTATAATCAGATACTAAATTATAACTATTCACAAAGTAAATCTAAGCAAACAATTTAGAGGAATGCTGAGATCTCAAGGAAACTGTTAAACTTTTCTCAATATCCTTGCGTGTGGTGCCCTCTGATGGATTTTCTAAACCAACATAATACACAAGAACAAGAATCTTCACTCATGTTCACTCTCTCCCTGGGTAGAAAGGGAAACTCTGACAAAAAAGGAAGAAATGGAAAGAGGGAGATCTGTGTACAGGGAAAACCAAAAAAGGAATAATGAATTAGTATTAGACTTAGATCAACACCAAAAAGAGGAAGGAGGGAAGGAAGGAAGGGGAGAAAAAAGGGAAAGGAGAGGAAGAAAAAGAGAGAGAGAGAGAGAGAGAGACAGAGACAGAGACAGAGAGAGAGAGGGAAAGGAGGGAGAAAGAGAGGGAGGGTGTGTGTGAGAGAGAAAGCAGAGCAGGGAAAGCAAACGGAAAGAAAGACTAGAGTCTACAATGGAACAAAGCACCGGAAATGAGGAGGCTTCATTTAGTGAAGAGATGATGAGCCTCAGCACAGGAAGTTTTGAACCTCTGGTTAAGGCGGCAACCAAAATCCAAGATAAATATCCTAAGACAAACAAATATGGAAAAGTGAGCACCTGGGTGAAATGTTGAAAGGAGAGAGAAGCAGTGTTGGAGACTATGAAGGTACTTCTGAAAGGGAGTGTATAACACACCATATGTGTGAGACTGAAATAATCAACAAAAGAGAATGTAGAATATCAATTAAAGTGAATTGGGTTGAAATGGGTATATGAGAAAGGGAAATAAAATGAAAGTTGCTCATAAGTGATAACTTGATGCAGTTAGAGAAAAGCATAGAAAAAGCAAAGGCATGGAATTAGCACATGAGAGCACAAATTTGATTATGAATCTATACAAATTTCACAGGGAGATAGACAACATCAAAAAAATCAAATCAAATCAAACAAAGTGAAGCACCAACTGAAAGAAATGCTGATTCCAGAGGCAAAAAGTTGCCACAATCTCAGAGCCTCCAAGACTTCACTTTAAGGCATGAAATCTTGTCTAGGCTCAGTTAGCATGAAAATTACAGGTAGAAATAAGTGAGAGCACCAGGCAGGTGGATAGCATGAGAGGTAACAAGGAGCAATATATACATGCTTATACCTGTGTGAACATAAAAGTGTATGCATGTGTGTGCATGTATGCACTTGATTATGTCATGTTAAGATGCGACAAATTATAGTTGATAGGGAATAGTTTGGGGGCGGAGATGCTGATCTGCTTGTTGTGAAAGTATTAGGAGAAAGGTATGGCCACCAGTCAGTGAATAGTCAATTCAGATGGCCAGTTTTGATAGGTCAACAAATTCATCAGAGACCACATATGCCTGTATACACTAGTTCAGTTAGCTCAAAGTCCAAGTAGTTCCTCCAGATAAAGTCCACAGTAATCTACAAGATGAGATATCTGAAGCTGGGGAAATCAGTCTAACATCAAAGATTTGTAGACTGGGTGTACAGAGTCACATTTACAAAGATGGGGTAATAGGAGTCCAGCGTCGCTCAGCAGTAGTTCTTGTTCCTTTCCATGAGTATTTGCCTCAGACTAAGTTGATGCAGAAAGTCATTATATGACAGCACCCAGTCGGTGCACAAGGGCAGTGGAGAAAAGGGTATTCCCAACGGTAGAGAGAGGCTGGCAAGCAGTCTTCCTAGTAAAGCTTTACACAGACCTCTCTCAATCACAGTTCCTCCATTTCACTATCACTATTAGCAATAATCACAGGTCAAAGCTGGAGGCAAGGAAAGACTCTTATTCAGGATATCTAGTTCTTGTAAATTCATCTGCAAAGGTATCTAAGGTAAGTAACAGCAAATTCCTTCAGGGTCTGGCAAGTCAGTTCTCCACATTATGGCACAGTGGACTTATCAAGTAGAGTTCTGACGCCAGAACTAAGACTGTGAAGGTGCACATGATAGTAAAACACTGTACTCAACATCTAAGTTAAAGGTTATGCCATCGCTGACTGAATTGTCTGTGCGAAGGTACTCAAACAAGGTTCTGATGGATCAGATGGGTGCCCAACTTAGTGACTGGTAGTCTGCATGTGAATGCAAAAGTAAGCATCCTGGGTGGAGGGCCCTGCCACCTCTTCATCTAGGGAGGGATCTGGATCTTCCCATTCCCCCTGAACAGAAACCTGGGAATTATCCCCTGTAGCCAAACTGGGATCCTCAAATACTGGGGCCTCTGGAACAGCCAGGGGAACTCGTAGCAGTGAAGATGTCTTGAGTTCCCGAAGCTCATGACTCTCCTGTGCCTTTATTTGCTGAACCTGGGAGCTCTTACATAAAAACAGTGATTGCACTCTGAAAGATGTTACAGATCTTAGTTTGGCACGGAAGCTCCTGTTGAGCCAGCAGTAGATGAAAGGATTGTAGCAGGTGCTGCTCATTGCAAACCAGTGAAAGGCATAAAAAAGCACACTATCATTTTCCACGCCTGCATTAGATATAAGAACCACATAGAAATTAAGTGGAAACCAACAAACTGCAAAGACCAACACAATAAGAATCAGCATCCGGATGCTCTTCTTCCGCTTCTGGTAGTGTGCCATCAGTTGACGAGCAGATGCATCGCCAATAGCATTTTGTATCCACAGCCTCTTTCCTAGGTGAGAATAGGTTACAACAATCACCATAAGTGGCAGAATGTACAACAAGATAAATGTACCAAGGTCCACATATTTCGAAACCAGCTGGCTGGGTCCAGGAAAGGAAGGGAGGCAGTAACTCATGGCAACACCATCCCTGGAGGAAAACAGAAAAAAAGTTAAGCTAACAAGACTAACTGAAAGGATCCCAGAAAGCTTCTGGGAGCTACTTTACACAGTATGTCTATAAGAAATCCCAGTCTCTTGATATTTTCAGTCTTAATTTCTTCAATTTTGAAGTTAAGAGGTTGCACTAAAATGTTTTCTCTGGTGGGCCTAGTCTAGGTATAGAACAATCTGAACACAGCTAGCTTCTTCATTACTAGTGACCTTAACTTGATGGCCCATCCTCTTGGTTCCACTAACACATTAGAAAATGACACCATATGTTCTCTTCAGGAAAATGGAGGGGGGTGGATGAAAACAAAGTTATGAACATTGCAAATGTCCACTTCCTGGGAGTCTTTAGAAAGAAAAAGGCGAAAGTACACATTATGTCTGACTTACTCGTTCACGAAAATGAATAGATTCTGGTAAATTGCATGTGGAAGAGCAAGGAACACGGCAATACTCCAGATCACGGCAACAACCAGTAAGCTTTGGGAGTATGTTAGCCTTGGTTTCATTGGGTACAGAATTACCTACAAAAGACCAAAAACACCCTTCCTGAATCAGCCCAGGTCAGTGTGGTTTGCATAATCAGACACAGGTTGATGAGTTTCTGCTTGGATTAAAGAGAGATGCATGAAACACAAGTATAGGGTTGAAACTCTGAAATTCACAATGGTATCATGGCATCTACCTGTAGGAGTATGACAGTGGGGAGAAGTATCAGAAGCAGTCCACAAACATATTCTGGTTTCAAATACAGCTCTGCCTTGTAGATTTCTGCGAGATGTCTAGTCTTCCTGACTATTTTCCACCCCCTGCTCTTTTATTCAAAAGTGCCCTCAAGTGGTCTTACCCGGTGCCGGTCCATGGCAACAGCCATCAGTGTAAGAGTCGAAACATGGAGGGAGCAGTACTGAGCGAAACGACTGACATGACACACGACCCTACCAAATACCCACTGTCCAGTCAGGAAACGAGTCTAAGGAATGAAAGCAAGGAAAAGGGGTAGGTTATTTATTCAAATGTTATCCACAAGCACTGCAGAGAAGCTATATGCCCATTACCCACCCTTAAACTGGAACAGCCTCTTTTTTATGTGCTGAAACCAACTCTCTATACATCACTCACCATAGCAAATGGACTGTTGAGAAGGATTATCAAAATGTCAGATACTGCCAGATTGAAGATGAGAAGGCCCGTTGATTTCTTGATTTCTTTGTGCTTGAGAAAAACTTGGCATACCAAGTAGTTGCCAAAGAGAGATATCACTATGATGATAACATATGCAAAAGACAGCACAATCTTTGCCATGATGTGGGCATTGTTCCCTAACCATTTCCTGATTGATTCTGCTGGCCCTCCCCATTCTGCAGTTGAGTTGGTTCCATTCAGACTTGTCTGACTGCAATTTTGATCCTCGATCGGTGGAACCAAACTGAGATTGGGTCGGAACCAATCAATTACACTTTCCATTTGTGACAGCAAAGAAGTGTTCATTTTTGTTTAGGGAGAATTAAACAGGTCCCAAGGGACCAGAAAGGATATAGATGATGAAGTCCTTTTCCAAATCCTCACAAACAGAAACTCCTGGTTCCACCTAAAATGGAAATGATCAAAGACTTTAGCATTTTATAGAACAGTGAGCTCAAAGAAGCCAGGATCTAAGATGTTTACCTTTTATAAGAGAGAAGCCAGCAGGCTTGCTAATCAACCCACTTTCATTAAAATGATGGGATCCTGTGAAGCCAATTATATCACCCATATAGAATGATACATATACTACCTTGTTTTATTACCATGATAGTGTATAAATCTTGCCTAAAACAGTCACTGCCTTCTATTATATTCCATTAATTAATTGCTTAGTAATTAATGTATAATCAGAGTTGCGTTAATGAGGTCTAGCAAAATAGGGAATTCTAGATTATTGCCATTATTTGTAAGGTTATGGGAGTCTGAATTTTCTACCTTGCCTTGTGAAAGCAAAGAAAGGTCTTTGACTGCTTTGACTTGTACTGAGAATTTTATATAAATAAATAAAAAGATCAAGCCAGAAGAAATAACATGACTAGTCTCCAACTGCAGGAGCTGACAGCTATTTAAGAATGTTCACGTTTACATACATGTAAAAAGCTAGGATGTCAGAGAATATACACTTAAAGGCAAGATTTTGTTTACATTTTTATACTACCCACTCCTGTCACTAACTTGCAGTATGACTGTGCAAATAACTATGCTTAACAAAAATTAGTTACATATTTCTAAGTTTTAGAAAGACCTGGAATGTTTCAACATAAAGGAATGGAAAATTTGTGAGATAAAATGGATGCCAATTACACAGTCCAATAATTTAACATTGTATACATTTGTCAAACTGTAGTAATATACTCATAAATATGCATAGTCATTGTGTTAAGCAAAAATAAAACTACATACTTAAAAACATTTTTTGCCTTGGTTTCTCCAATTACCTAGTGGCAATTATATATACTTCATAAGCGAGTGGAAAAGATTAAATTAGCATGCACGAAAGAAAATATCTACAATTCAAACATCTTCTTCAAGATGGAAAACTCTGGGTTTTCTTATACTGGAAACCTACTTTTTGTTATTATTCTTAAACAAATAAAGCCTGGCCATAAGGGAGAAAATGGTACAGTGTGTGTGTGTGTGTGTGTGTGTGTGTGTGTGTGTGTGTGTGTGTGGCATGTCCATGGTGGTTATGCATGGGCATTTGTGTGTATGTGTTTTATGCTACGGATTTGTTTTCCATGACTATATTTCCACAACTGCAGACTTGTATAGTGTGCATTTTATAAACATCATCTTGTGTGTTTGTGTGGTATGTTTGAATGCTGTGTGTTTATGTGATGAGTTTCTCTGCTGTACATGCTCTTGTTTTGTATGTTTTGTTGAATGCGTCTGGTATATGTTTGTGTAGAACAAATAATGTAATGCTGTCTGTGATATTGGTAATAAGGGGGAGGAGACACAGATTTTTCCTCTCTACTTCCCACCTCTTTCTGTCTCCTTCTCTACCCCACAAAATTTGCTATGGGAAATTGGTGATGCAGCTGAGTGCCACTTAGCATGCCTGAAGAAAATGGATTCCATGCTCAGCCCTCCACAATTAAATCCCAAATAATATTTTAGCAGGCAGACTGCTCCCTGTTTTATATTTTTTTACCCCAGTACAGGTGATACTAAGGCAGAAGGATTACAAGTTTCAGGCCAGGTTGGGCTATTAACAATCAGTTCCCAGTGGAGATGCATAGAAAGCCTGTCTCAAAAAATGTGGTATGAGGGCAAACAAGGAGCATCCTTATGCTAAGGTTAAAGGTCCCTTTTAACCACATATATTCCCTAAATGTCCCTTCTGACTGGGGGCAGTCAGGCTGTGTTGGGTGACTCCTCTAAGCAAGGGCTACCCCAACATAGCATCTAAATGAGTCAGGCTTTAAGCCTTAAAGGTTTGAGTCTCTTCCCCTCCCTTCATTTCAGCAGAGTATGGGGGGGGGAGCTCCAAGCAGTTTCTGGTATTTTCTAGACCATCAAGTGAGGAAGGGATTTAAAAAAAAATAGATAAGAACTACTTCTTTCCATAAAGACTTCACTTTAGCCAAATGGTCAGAAGGGGGCAGTTGAGAGGAATATATAATTACATTCCAAGCCCCTTCCTCAAATTGCAGGAGGGTGGGGCTTTAAGGAACTGCGTCATCATGAGACCTCTTAGCCTCCTAAGGGTGGTTGCTATTGGTGACCACCCCTCAACCCCCAGCAACACCCTGGAGACTGAGATTCTATAGTTCTAATTACAGGAATTTGCTCTTTTCTGTACTGCGGGTAGAAAGGATGGTGAACACTGATTCATCTCTACCCTATACTGGGGCCCCTCCCCAGTTATGGATCAAATGATTCCAACGGGTGAAAGGGTTCCTGTGGGAGAAGACTTAGTCCCTACAGCAGTCTTTTATAGCCCACCTTTTCCCTGGAGAGCAAGGTGGCAGGGAGGGTGAGGGGTCTAGGGAGGGGGGGACACGACTCTTGCATCTCTGAAGCTGGCAGGAGCGAGCTCAAGCTTACAGTTTAAGTGTACTTTGACGCGCAAGAAACAACAACAACAACATTTCACTTTGAAAGCGTGACCGTGTGGGGGGCTAAAACACCCAGATTTCCGAGAATGGGATGGGATGTAGTAAATAGAAAGGAGGGCTTTCCAGATGGTTTTGAAGCAAATATCCTCACTTTTCAGGAGTTTCAGGATCCCTGCTGATAGAAACAGACAAAAACAGGAGGGAAATTCTAAGAAATCACCCAGAGCTCTTAAGAATTCAGTATTTTGCGCTTGCGGATAACCTGTGGAAGAAATGCATCCTGAAAAAAAGCAAACAAACAAATAAACAGCTTGAGGACTCGAGGCTGTGGGCGCTTGGACTTGAGGATGCCATGTCCCCAAATCCTTCCATTATATGGGCAGTCTGCCCATTCCCCTGTTTACCTGATGTTAGTCGCAGCGACACCAGCTCACCCCCAGATACCTTCAGTCTTTCCTGGAAAGGTTGAGACTTACCTTAGAACATTCTATCCGGAGAAGGACTGGAAAGCTAGGAGCCTACCAGCCTCAGTGTGCTGGTTAGGCAGAGGAGAGATGAAGACAGACTAGCAGACTAGCCGCCAGTCCGTCCAGGTCCCAGCGCACTTCAGAGCCTGAGGTGTCTCTGGCTCTGCGCACACTGCCTACTGCTGCAGGCAAGGAGTCGTGCGCACTCCCCCGCGTCAGTGGGACTGGATAGTGACCCTCAGCAATAGGGGGCGGGGCCCCGCGAGGGCTGGCAGAGCTTTGCGCGAGACTTTGCCTGTACCACGAGATGCTGTCTGGGTCCGCAACACACGGGGAGGGTAATGGGGGGGTGTCACATGGAGGAGGGGGGGGACACAGGTGGCCTCTGCTGCTGGATCAGAGCTAGCTTATTTTTTTACACTTCCACTGTGTAACTGCGGCTCTAGTCTTCCCTACCAAGATGCAAGCACTCTGGGGGCTAGATCAGACAGTACGTCTGAATTTGGGGAGTGGTTGCTGACGATGGGGTAAATTCCTCTTTTAAAAAACAAAAATACTCCTCGCTCATCTAAATATGTCCATTTCAGTTTCTCAACCAAAACGTAATTAACATACACCTCTCTACTGAAGTTTTTCCGTATCTAACCTGCTGCTTCCCACCTCTCCACGGTAACTTGGTCTTCAGATTTTTTTTTTTTTTTTTTTGGACCTGCGTGAAGCCATAGCCAAGCAAACACTATGGAGCCTTCAGAAGCGCAGAGTCTGAATCTGGAGATGGAAGGTGGCAGGTGAATGGGAAAAAATAGAGAAGCTGCCTCAGGGTTCCTTGAGTGGTCACAAACATTTGTGATATCAGAACTAAGCAGGAGCATTTGCAAATCCAGCGCGGTGAATGTTTTCCGCGGTTCCATTTTTTTTTTCTTCAAAAAAAGGAAAGCAGAGGGGGAAACACAAGGAGGATGAGAAGAGAGATGCAGGAGGTTCCTGGCATAACATTCCCGCTTAAGTGTAACGTTATTTGAATCGCTTGAGGTTTGGCTACTTTATTTCTAGAAAACTCCTTTCTGCCCTTTTGTGTATGTATATTCAGCTAGATAAAATAGCCTCGGATTATAGTTGTAATTCACAGACTGGATTTCTCATTTCCTCCATGATCCCTCTTCCGAATTTTCTCGAAGGGACATATAAACAATCAAACCTCTTATGTGCAGTGACTCACTTGAGTGTCCCTGGGTAAAACAGAGATGCCCTTATCTTTGCACATATAATTTTTCACTCTATGCTGTTCAACCTCTCAAGGTTTTTTTTTCTGTAAAGCTCAGTCTTTCTTTCAGGTAGTGTGAAAATCATATCTCCCCCCCCCCCGCGCGCGCTTCTAGCATATTTCCCACAAAACAGTGCAGGAGTAATTCCACCTGTCAAATTCAACAAATATCTTCCCCCAGAAAGAAAGATTTTCTTGAATCTTTCCTACACACCCTGGATTGCCTTTGGAGACCGCAGGAGACTCCCCACTTGCCATCTTTCCATGAGATTGTGTCATAGACCTCCCACACCAAGTATCTCTGGCTTTCAATGCAATGAATTCTTTTCATAATTTCCCTCACCCCAACTTTTACTGGCAGATATTAAAAACCTTTCCATGGGATATAAATGTTTAGAGAAAATTTGTGTTTACCCCAAATAGAGTAGAAGCAAGCTCATCATTACAGCATCCAGAGGTTCCTTATACGGTCTGCTGCATATGATCAATTCACTACATACAGGACAAGGAGACATTTCATCTTTCCTGGACATGAAATTTATCAAAATTGCCTAAGTATCTTCTTGAATCTCTACTACACCTAAATTTAGTCCTAGGCAATACTGAAGAATTCCTTTTCTTCCTACACTTTTCCCACAGATCATCCACCATACAGAAGCCAGCATCTGCACCGGACTCAGCATTTCTTCTTTATAAGGGTCACACTGGGAAAGACCTTTTCCACACTGGAAGAGAGGCCACGTACTCTAGAAGCATCCCCCCATTTCACTAAATTTCAAAATCATAAATCTACCTCTGACAGACGCGGATCAAACCCCTACAGGTCCACAATTCTTTCAGACCTCAAAAGCCTTTCGACTAGCAGTGTGATAATCACAAAACAGCACAACCAAAATTATCACTTCTTAGGAGTGTCTGAGGGCAAACAATGAAGTCCAGACCTAGAAGGCAGACATTTCGATAAGAAAATCTAGCTTGCTTTCACCCAACAATGGCCTTGAAGTTACTTCCATTCATTCTCCTGTTGCCTGAAGATCACACAACTCCATCTGGCTTAGCTGTGTCCTTCCCCTTTCTGCCCTTTGTCTCTCTCCTAGGTAGGCAGGCAATACCATCGCCAACCTTGCAGAAATCTCTTTTTTTCTTTACCCTAACAGGCTTCGATACAGTGAAAACACAGCTCCTCATCCCATTAAGAGTTCAGGATTTGAGTTGGATCTTCAGATTGCTTCTAAAGCTAGGGATTCTGCACTACTTGGTATCCTTGCGAAATCTTCCATCTAAGTAATGCAGCGGCTGCACGTGTGGCTCACGGAGAGTTAGCTCAAGCCAGCCAATCATGGGCCGAGGCAGGAGAGCACCAGCTCCGGAGCTGTCAGGCTCATCCCACAGATCAAAGCTCTCCTGGTAACAGATTTATAGGCTTGCACAGGGAAGGACGGAGTGGGCGGCGCTCCAGACTATTGGTTCACAGAAGGGGCGCAGGATGGGGGAGGAGGAAGAGACTCAGGGCTCTGTGGCTTCTTTTGCTGCCCACGGACTGCCAGTTTTGAATGCTCTAACATGGCAGGCAGTTTTCCAAGCCTCTAATTCCCAGAATTCAGGTTCAAATGCAGATATTTTGTCTGCATTTATCTTCCACTCCGCCACAATCGGAACATCTTTCTAAGGCATAGCTCTGGTCCAACAAAAGAGAGGGGTAAAAGAGGGTTTTTGTTTGTTTGCTTGTTTTGTTTTTTTGTCGAACATAGGAGCATACCTGGCACCTAGTCTTATACATTGGTCTTGATTTTAAAAGTTTTAGATCAAAACCAGGGTGGATTTACATTTTCATATAAGCAAATACTTTTCTTTTTAGAAGAAAAAACACATAAAAGACAAATAATGTTTTAGGTGGAATATTAGGAGAAAAAATAAGCTGCCCCCAGCCCTGTATGATTTCAGGCATTTCCATGATACCTCAAGATAAATTCTCTGGAATGACAGCATAGCATTAAGCATGCCTGTTTCTCTTTTATTGATTGTTTTGATCATACATTGTGCACTTAGGGGTACTGATATATTGGGTTCATCTGAGATAATTTTTTAATTTGTGTACTTTTTGTCGGTAAGTAAATGTAGTTTGCTGGAGAGATAAAGTCAAACGGACATCTTCCATTTTTAGTTGTATATTGACTTGAGGATGTTTTTATCCCATTAAATTACCTAACCCTGTTGATGCTTGCTTCCACATCTCTGTTAATTGTTAAATTAACATACTCAAATTTAAAAGCAAAACTTTAGGTGGCTGAAGAAATGGCTCAGTGATTAAGACCACTTATCTCTCTTTTAGAGGACCCGGGTTTGGTTCCCAGGACCGCATGGTGGCTTGCAATCTGTAACTTCAGTTCCAGGGTATCCAATGTTTTCTTCAGGCCTGTGAGGGTCAAAGGGAAAAGCAACATGCCTTTCTCTGTATTTATCCTCCACCTTCCAAAACTATATTTAAGAACCTACAAACTCATCCTTCTGATTTCATCAAAGTAAGAGTAACCTAAATAGCACTTTTCTTATGTCAGTTTCACTGCATATGATGTTTAAATGGCTTTCCTGTTCCTAAAGTTCTGTGTCTCTAGAGCATCTTCTAAAATTTGCCTTCCTTTGGATCCAAACCTTCTCCTCAGGTCCTAGCCATGACATATCTCATTTTTCAGTTTCCACCTTCAATTCTATCTCTCAGTAAAGTCTCCCTTTGCTTTTTTCTAATTGTATCTTAAAATGTAGTTCACACAGTATACAACGAACCTCCCTACACGTGACAATTAAATGATTGGGTAATAGTCACAAAATTGGGCAGCATTTACTGCAATACATTCTGGAACCTTTTTATGACCATAAAAAGACAGTTGCTACCCATTTCTTCCAATTAAGGCATTTCTAAACCTTGAAAAATAACTACTGTACTTTCTGCATATATGAATTTTTTGTTTTTTGTTTTTTTGAGACAGGGTTTCTCTGTGGCTTTGGAGCCTGTTCTGGAACTAGCTCTTGTAGAACAGGCTGGCCTCGAACTCACAGAGATCCAACTGTCTCTGCCTCCCAAGTGCTGGGATTAAAGACGTGTGCCACCACTACCTGGCATTTCTGCATATATGAATTTTATATTCTAATTATTTCATGTAAATAGACTTGTTCAATATATGATATTATATGACCAGCTTGTTTTGTATAGCACAGTGGTTTCCTTTATAAAAATATTACTTTATTTTATATGTATATGTGTTGTGTCTGCATATATGTGTGTTCACCATATGCATACATGGTACTCTCAGAGCCTGAAGAAGACATTGGATACACTGGAATTGGAGTTACAGATTGTAAGCTACCATGTAAGTCCACGGAACCAAACCCCTGTCCTCTGGAAGAGTAGTAAGTGCTCTTAATCACTAGGCCGTCTCTCCAGCCAGTTACTATTTTACTTTTAAATTAGAGTATGTTAATTAAACAAGTGAATGAGTTTCATTGTGATATTTTCATATGGATATAAAAGGTACATTGGTCATATCTCTCCCTCCTATTTATCTCCTTCTACATCCCTAATAGTTCCCACCCTCAAACTTTACTATCATTTTTTTTTATTCCTCTAAATTCCACAGAAGGCAGGAAATATACGAGGCTTGTTGTTATGGTTAATATTGATTTTTAATATGATGATATCTAGACCCACCAGGGACAGAAATCTCTGGGTAGGAATACAAGGGACTTTTACATTGTGATGATGAAGGTGTGATGAGACACCTAGAAGACAAGTGGCGTTACTCCCTAGGCTGCAGTCCTGAACTGAGTAAGAAGGTAAAGGTAAGTTGAACATACATATTTATTTTTCTCTGATTCTTGAGTACAGATGTAATATAAGAAGTTGCCTCATGATCTTTCCACTGTGACTTCCTCACTATAAAAGACTGTGAGGCAAACTGTGAAAACTATGTGCCAAAACAAATCCTTTCTCTGAAGTTACCTTTGTCAGGTGTGCTATTATATTAACAAGACAAATGTCTAATATCCTTGTCTTCCTGAGTCTTGCTTATTTCACCTTACAGGATCATTGATCTCCATTTCTATTGAATTTCCTGAAGGTGACAAAATTTCATTCCTTTTCATGGCTGAATAGAACTCATTGTAAATATATACCACATTTTATTTTTCAGGGATATATTTTATTATTAATATTGTGTGTGCATAGTGTGTGTGCATGTGTGTGTGTGTCTATGTGTATGAATGCAGATTTCTCCAGAAGCCAGAAGAGAAAATTAGATTCCATGGAGATGGAGATATACCTAGCTAATATGGGTGCTAAGAACACATCTCCAGTCCTCTAATAGAGCATGAAATGCTCTTAAATACTGAGACATCTATCCAGCCCTCTATCACATTTTACTGATCTAGTCATCTGTTGATAGGCACCAAAGTTAATCCCTTAATTTAAATATCATAAACAGTGCTGTAATAAATATGTGTGTAACGTATTACATTGACTTTGATTCTTATGGCTATATACCAAGACGTCAGACAGCTAAAAGTTTGAAATATAAGTGTAGCATGTATGTTTGTTTGTTTGTTTGTTTTAAGGAAGTCTTGTTACATTTTGTAGGCCATCTTTCAACTCATAATCTTTTTGCCACACTTAGTACTAGGACTGGAGGAAAGCAATCTCCATTCGCATGAGAATTTTGGTTTATATATGTCTGGTAGGTTAAGGCCGTGAACATTTTTCATTTAGATTTTGGCCATTTGTTCTCCCTTGTTTGAAGATGGATGTTAATTTCATTTGCTCGTTCACTAATGAAGGTATTAGCTCATGGTATTTGTTCATTTTTTAATGTTCTGATATTAAATTCTCTCTCAGTCTTAAGTATTTACTTTTCTTCTTGAGTTGTTGAGAATAGGAATCTTTCTAATTTCGTTCACAGTGAGTTAATTTCCCCTTTATTTGTATTTCTTTGTATAAATACATATGATCTGTCTTACTGCTGTCATGGTGTATATGAATTTGATCTCATTGGGGTGTTTATTTGCAGTTCCACAGCCACAGATGTTATTCAGGATCTCTTTATGTGACAAGTAACAATTTTCATATCTTCATTGTAAAAGTTTCTATTTTATTTATTTTATTTTTTGATTTTTAAATTGTTGAATCTTATGTCTTGTTTTTGTATTGTGAGTCTCAATCCTTTCTTTTGTATATGATTTGTCAAACATTTCTCTTCTGAATTTTCCCCCCTTCTTTATTTATAATTTGAAACACAAGATACTTTATTTTTGATTATACTCTATATATTTATTTTTTTTTGCTACTAAGGGTTTTGGTGCCACATGTAAGAAACAATCATTTTTATTTATTTATTTTACATCCTTACTCAGTTTCCTCTCTCTCCTCTCCTCCCAATCCCCCCATCTCCTGTCAGCCCCTCCCCCAACCCACTCCTCCTCTGTTTCTGTTCAGAAAGGTTAGGCCTCCCATGGGTATCAACAAAGCATGGCATATCAGGTTGCAGGTTACAGTAAGACTAAGCACCTCCCTTTGTATTTAGGCTGGGCAAGGGATTTCAGTATGAAGAAGAGGTTTCCAAGAGCCAGCTAATGCATTAGGGACAGCTCTGCTCACATTGTTAGGAGTCCCATAAATAGACCAAGCTACACAACTGCCACATATCTATAAAGGGCTGAGGTTGGGCCCATTCAGTCCCCTTGGTTGTTGAGTCCTATGAGTCATGTTAGTTGTTTCTGAGGGTTTTCTTGTAATGTCCTTGATCACTCTGGCTTCTATGATTCTTTCTCCTCTTCAGCGGGATTCCTCAAGCTCAACGAAATATTTGGCTGCAAGTCTCTGTATCTGTTTCCATCAGTTACTGGATGGAGGCTCTCTGATGACAATTGAAGGAATCACCAATCTGATGACAGGAGACAGCAAGCTCAGGCTATTTCTCGCTATTCCTAGGTGTCTTTGCTGGGGCCATTCTTGTAGATTTCTGGGAGTTTCCCTTGCATCAGGTTTCTAGCTGGCCCTGTAA
>JAQHUG010000094.1:2210686-2226625 GCA_028555095.1 Dicrostonyx torquatus | reverse complement strand
TAAGCAATAAATCAAAGCGATAAATCTGAACATTTCAAGATACTGAGCTTCAACAGAAATGAACAGAATACTCTATGAGAAAGCAGTAGTTTAGGCATATTAACAAAATTAATTTAATAACATTTGGTCTTTGTTGAGCATCTGTGTGTAAACAAAATGGAGCCTATTTGGTTTGCCCTTTCAAATCCAATGGTTTGCAGATGAGAGAAGTAATTTTCATCATTTTTCTGGCTTGAAGAACCCTGACTCATTCACACTAATAAAGGCAATTTGGTTGTCAAGAGCTTGCATGAGTTTGAATATCCAGGCAGGCAGAGAGGCCAGAGAATAGACGAAACCAGAGCATAATTGTTTGCGGGTATGAGGGGAAGGAATTATATAACTTCAGTGAATGAAGAATAAAATATATAACTTCGGTGAGGAGGCTTTGGATTTGGAAGACAGACAAAGTGTAGAGAGAATAACTGGGATCTAGCTGCACAGCAGCCCTATCTCAGGATTGCCATGAAGAGAACTTGGTTATTTCATGGGCTAGAATTCTTAAAGAAATCCTTCTTTAGCCGAGATGAGGTCAAGTAGAACCAATAGAAATGGAGCTGTGAGGGAAGTTAATAAGAAAATCACTATGTGGAATCAAGGTTTGTGGAGTGTTGGTTCTGAAGTTTTGTAGTAAATAGGAAAAGTCCTGTTTCTCCCTCTTCTCCATAGTGCCATGGACAAATGACCAAATGAACAACCCACTAAAAGCAATATGGATACAATATCTAAATTTCTTTATTTTGATGAGAGTTCTAAAATCTCAGTCTGATAAGTACTCTCAATTTCCTAAAATTAGCCAATAAGTAATCTCTATTAATTTAATGGCCAGATTCTACTTCAATATGTAAATAGATTGTATAAATATGTTGATTAGTGTGTTATCCTAGTGTTAAGGTGGGGGGGTTGCCAATAGATTTTCTCTGAAAAATGGAAACAAAGCAAAGCAATTTTCCTCTTGATAAATCTATTTAGATAAATATGCTGAGGATTGAACGGATTGCCTCTTGTTGCCAGAGGCTTTGGGTAGGGTAGCTTTTGTGTATGAATGTAAAAGGCTTAGAACTGTGTGCCCAAATATTTCTCTGTCTCCCACTGTTAAAACAGAGCAACTACTTCTGAAATCAGAAAACTACAAATTCTAAGAAACTTGGGCTTAAATGCAAATCTAAATAAATAAATAAAAGAGTTGTGTAAACCAAACGTTATAGACAACCAGGACTTGTTCTTTCTTACTCCACAGGTAATTACAGGATTCTAGGTAAAAAAAGGCTGAGCTATCTGGGGAAGAGTAGTTCAGCCAAGCCTAAGTGCTACAGGGTTTAACATACTGAAGCTCAATTTCTTGAAAAACCAAGCTGAAAATGGATGACACAGGGATGCATTGTAGGGTGGGTGTATTTGCTGTAAGTATTCTTTCTCTGCCTTCACAACAGAAGTGGGTGATGAGATAATGATCCACTAAGGAACCTCAAAGCACTCGATAAAGGGATAGGCGCCTGTTTATGGACACTGGGAGAGTCTTCCAGACATTGAAGTGTACATGGTCAGGCAAGGGTATGTTGACTGATCCTTAAGCAGAATTTCCCCTTGAGAAGAGAAAACATGGATCCTTGTTATGTCAAGTGTGTTTGGAATTCATTCAGCTTCATGAAGAAGCACTCATTCAATACTCATTTTAGCTAAGAGATTGTTATGTACAGGACACTGACTTGGAAAAATGCAAGTTGCAGAATGTTGATAAAAGTGTTGATTATTTGTACTCGGTATCTAAAAGATGGTACAATTATATTTTCTTGGGGAATCTTCCTAAATGAGTGTTTAAGAACGAATTGCAATCAGTATGCAGAGTGTAACAGTTTTCCTAACATGCTGGAAAATAGTTCTCTTTAGTCCTTTAATTATCTCTTTGCAATTGGGTTTACACTGTCATTTTTTAAATGATCACTTTAACATGAGATGGAGAAAAATAATAGCATAGACTCCACACAAAATACCTCTCAGGCTGTATGAATGTGATATGAATTGATGACCTTTGCCATGAAATAGCAGTCAAGTGGAGATTGTCCCACTTAGTGGGGAAAGGAATGACCTTGGATAACAATATCATTTTAGTTGCTTTAAGAATACGTTTTATGACTTAAAAGAGACAAAACTTTACTTTCTAATTCTATTTGTTTTTCTAACTCAAATTGGTAGCAACATGTAGCCTATACACTAAAATGTAGAGTTAGTAGCATGACAACCTCCCACTTAACAAAGTAGGGCAACTGACAAAGAAAATGACTTATGTGGGTAAATAGGTGTGTATGTAATACCAATAGTTCTGAAATACTGATTTCCATACTGTAATACTAAATTCTGAGTTCCCCAAATCAAGGTTCAAGGGTCGTCATTCCTGCTAATTGTGTATACAGCCTCTCCTCCGCCCCTTTCTGGAATAATAAGTAGCACAATCTATAGTTTAGACCAAGAAGGAGTCAAGTACTCACTATTCTTCTAAATATTCACCTAAAGAATTAATTAATCTTAGAGATTCCATTTTGTCAATTAGATTATAGGACTGGCATTTTATCATAGACCTACTGAGAGTGTCAAGAAAGGTAATATACAAATGAATTAGTAGAAAATTGCATCACACATTGTACATATCAAATCTACATCACAATTTCTCTTAAGGACTCTGATATTTGGAACTGACTTATATTTATAATAATTTCTTTCTTTAGTTGAAAAGTGAAAATTAGCTCCTCAGTAATAGAAAAAGGCCACCTGTGCCATAACTCACCTCTCCTAACATGTGCATTTTCGTGAATGTCTTGCAGAGATCATGATGCCATCCAACCTAATGATCTTCTGGGTCTGTTTAGGGCCCCAAATCTCTCAAATATTTTCCAACATTCATAACTAGTTCCATAAATTGTACTATGCCAAAGTTACTAACCTAGCTTACAAGAAAGACTTCCACCAGGGCTCAATATAAGTTATATCTTAGTTATGCATTTTATGTTAATTGTTGAATGAATGGCTAATAAACTCAGACCTTGGCAGCATGTTATTCTTTTGCTCCTAGTATAGAATGAGTTCCAGGCAAGTAGCCCATTCCTCTTATACCCATTCTCTGTATAACTAGTACCTTATTCACAGGACTCCAGTCACAGTAGGCCACTGTGGGCTTAACGATATCTTGCATATTTGTTCCTCCATGTAGTGTTGGCTGAATTTGTTTTTGAGTTCAAGGTCACTATTATTAGACCCAAATGAATCATGCAGGCTCCTTTAGGTTTTCTCTAAACTACTTAAATGAAGGTAGTCATAATAGAATCAATATTAAGCGGTTGTTGTGGGGATAGCCAAGGAAATATACAAAAAAAGAGAATGTAAAATAGTAAGAATGGAATTAACAAAATTGATAATGCCAAAAAATACCTGCATCTACCAGGGTTCTCTAGAGAAACAATCAATGGATTATACACAGACATTAAAGAGGAGATTTATCGCCTGAGTGAATTGGGAGCATGGGGACTTTGGGAGAGGATTGAAGGGGGAGGGGAGAGGCAGGGAGGGGAGCAGAGAAAAATGTAGAGCTCAAGAAAAATCAATAATAAAAAAAGAAAAATCAATAAAATAATAAAAATCAAACATGGACAGGAAGTGAGTTCTGGGTGAAGCACCCACTGTTCCTCACCCACTCTTAAATATCTCTAAAGCCAGGCACCAATACTCCACAAGCAGCCAGCTTACCATCCCTACCCATTCAGGTCAACATCCCTGGCTTCTGTCGATCACTTCTATCAAAAACTTCATGAGGGAACAGACTCCTCAGGGCATGACTGCAGAATGGGTGGAGGTCACACTCCAGGATCTGTGACCTGATTTACTTATAAACATCTTGTGCTGGTTAGTTTTTTTTTGTCAACTTGACACAAGCTAGAGTTATCTGAGAGGAGGGAGACTCAGTTGAGAAAATTCCCCCATCAGAATGGCTGGAAGCAAGGCTGTGGGGGCATTTTCTTGATTGATGATCATTGTAGAAAGTTCCACATCTAGGAAAATGATCTTCCAGTGTATCAACACACAAGCTGAACAAGCCAGTAAGCAGTCTTTCTCTGTGGTCCCTGCTTTATTTCCTATTCCAGATTCCTGCCTTGAGTTCCTGCTTTGACTTTCCTCAGTGATGGATGTGATGTGAAAATGCATAAGACAAATAAGCCCTTCCCTCTCAAAAAAAGGGAGAAGATTTATTATAGGAATTGGCATGCGTGATTGTGGATGCTGAGAAGTCTTTTAATACATCATCTCCAAGCTGGAGAACAAGGGAAGTGAGTAATGTGAATCAGCCTAAACCTGTCATCCTGGGGTAGGCATGATGATCTGAGTCCCAGAGGCTGGAGACTCAAGAACTATGGTTTCAGTGTATAAAGGCAGGAGATGTATCTGTAACTCTAAAACGGAAAATACACTTTTTTCTCCAGCACTTTTATTCTCCTGGGGGCTCTGAAGAGATTAATAACACCTACTCACTTTGGATAAGGCAGATCTTATTTACTCAGTCTGCTATTTCAAATATTACTGTCTTCTGTGGTCTCTACTATTACACGAACATACCTAGCAGTAATGAGTGTTTATTTATTGTTGCAGGGGACTAGGTCTCATATAAACTAGGCAAACACTCTACTACCAAGATCTATCTCCAGCTTCTATGAATAACGTTTTAACAGATATCCAAGATTCTTAACCCAGTCACATGCACAAAAAATAGCTATGAAATATCCTTACTTAGTGGGTGGAACTAGAAAAAATCATCCTGAGTGTAGTAACTGAGACTCAGAGAGGCAAATATGGATTGTATTTACTTCTTTGTGGATGTTAGCTGTTAAGTCAATGATAAACAAGATGCAATCCATAGAACCATGGAGATTGGTTATAGAAGAAGGGACTAGGAGGGACAGATATTGCTTCCTAGGAAACAAAAATAGAATAGATAGCTATGGATGAAGGTTAAGTGGGGACTGGAATGGGAGGATCAAGTGGACAGAGAAAAAAAGAGAGACAAGGGGAAGGAAATACAAGGAGAGACAGGTAAGATAAAGGCCATTTGAAGAGTAGTATGGAAACCTAATAAAATATAAGCTCCCTAAAATATATTCATATATGTCAGCAATTGAAATGAAATCACCAAATAGTTGGGAAAACAGAGCTCCAACTGCTCATTTCTTGTTACCAAATGAATATTCCAGTATAAGGATTGGGTATATCAAAATGAGTTGTTAGTCAAAGGGCTTTCACGGGAACCCCCAAACTACCCAGGATGTTGCCAAGTGTATAGGTTGTCACCCATAAACTGAAAGCAAAGTTTCATTGTTGGACACAACACCTACACATTGAACATGGAGCACTCAAGCTGGTGCCTACATATAGCATTCACCCCACATGCTTCTGTCTTTGGTATAGGAAGGTGCTCTGCACACTACCAAAGTAGAAATGTGAACAGCAAACCATCTACAAGCCCTTGGATCTACAATGGCGTCCTGCCTGCAAGATATGCTAGTGCAAAGTTGGCAGAAATTATGTGGGAGTAGCCAACTAGTATCTGATTTGACTAAGGGCCCACTCCGTAAGATGAAACCCATATCCAACACTGTTTGAATAGCCAAGAACCTGAGAATAGATAGCCCAAAGTCATAGGGTAATACCAAATACTACTGTTCCACAATATGTTACAAGCACTAAAATGACTTGTAATGACATTGTGACTCACAGGTCAGTGCTCAGTCATCATCACCGAAGCTTTCTCCTGTAGAATATGAGAGCCCACCACCATACATTATGCAGAGAGTTAGAGACCTGGGAACACTCAGCCCTGAATAGGATAGCTTCCTCGAATCCCTCCCCTCAGGGGTCAGGAAACCCCGAAGAACAGGAAGTGGAAAGAATGTAAGAGTGAGAGGGGATGGAGAACACCAAGGTAGCAAAGCCCACTAAATTAACATGGCCAAAGCACAAATGAACTAACAGAAGTGAGGCAGCATGCACAAGGCCTGCACGGTCTGCACCAGCTGTGTTCTTAGAGCTGAAAGGAGACATGGGCACATTCCTCAATCTCTAACCCAGAAGCAATCTCCAATGGATAACTAATTGCAAATGAAAATCTAGCTTCTTCCAAGGGGACTCACTGGGGAAACAAACTACTCTTAAGGCTAGGCGGCACACTCAGCAGTAAATGGCAGCAGGAAATGAACTCGACAGCATCCTGAGGGGTTCCTTATCTCATAATGTCATGTCAGGGCTCTTCTTTTAAATTTTTAAAATTTTATCTTACTATTTTTATTATATACATATTTTCTTCTTGCTTTTTACCCTTTATAATGTGTGTGTGCATGTGTGTTTAATGATATTTTATGGGATTTCTGAGAGGGAGAAGAAGTGAGTCTCTGTTTCTTGTGCTTTCTCTTGTAATACTTCCCTTCTTTTCTTTGTTTTGTCCAATCCAATGTGTTAGTTTTTATTTCATCTTATTATTTTCATTTTATTCTATCTTTACTGAGTTATCAAAAATATCCTTGCTGGACAGAAACATAGAAAAAACATTACACATAAATAATGTTCAAACATAATGCACAATACTCATAAGAGCTGTTATATCCAGAGAAATACCTGAGTGTTTTCTTTGCCTGAATCATTAATTAATTAAATTATGTAAATGTCAGGTTATGGGTAGACAAGAATGCTGCTTCTTAACCTTCATGGTATTGTCTCTAGTTAGACTCACAAAGTAAACACACTTTTTAAAGGTTGTTATTAATGAACAAAGTATAAATTTGTCAAAGGTTTTTTAGAAACTTTTATAGATAAACAAGTAGCTAATAGATAGACAGGATAAATTAGCTAAGCACAGTCGTTTTAAATACAAAGCCATATTTCCTTGAACCTCTGAAAAAGGTCATTCAGTAAATGTCAATATATAGTTGAACGGAAACTTTAAAGTAGTGCAAGTACTTTGACAAAGTCAGCATTTCCTCACTAATTGTAAGATATTAACACCAACATGACATAATACTGATTTTTGACTAACATTGAAGTGTCGTTTTTCTAAACAATTTAATCTTGCCTGAGCTTGTATGGGCCTGAGAACGTCTCTTCAAACCCTACGATGATTTTCTGGGTGTTAATACTCTTGCAGTGTTCTGGTACAGGCTGTTACTTCTTTGAGAGTGAGATTCTCTGATTGCCCCAATGTTTTTTCCCACTCCATCAGTGGTATATAGCACTTTTACTACATAACTGTTCAATTTTATTTGTATCTTAAGGAAAGCAAAATCTGCTTCTGCCTCATTTTGCACAAATTTACAAAATTCAGAAAACTTTAAAATATCTGTTACGAGAATGAATACATAAAATGTGTTGTTACTAATCATTAATGAATTCAGTCACTTATAGTTAGTTCTTTTACATATTTGGACCATATTTACTGTAATATATTTTTTAATTGTTGATTGACTATCTAATATGTATTAACCATTCTGGTCATCAAGAATGTAGAGACTTTTACATATACAATTTTTCCCCTAGGAGCTTCAGTTTTAGTGAGAATGTATGACCTTTATCTATTTTCTTCCTCTTCCCTTACTAATAATCATTGAATGCATAAGAATATGATAAATATTAAAGAAGTTAGTTCAGATGAAATGCAAGGTCTAGACCTAGAACATGGAGATTCTTCAATACTACAGAAAACAGGAAAAAACTTTATAAATGTTTTAAGCATGAAAATGACAGAAGAGTATTAATGGTAGAGAAAGGTCTCTGGTTGTTATGTAGAGGTAACTGCTGAGTATAACTTGGATGAAGGGAGTTGCAGAAATATAAGCAACAGGTAATAAGCAAAAGACTCAGCAATCCTTAATTCATGTTCAGCCTCCCATATCGTGTGTGTGTGTGTGTATGTGTGTGTGTGTGTGTGTGTGTGTGTGTGTGTGTGTGTGAGAGAGAGAGAGAGAGAGAGAGAGAGAGAGAGATGGGGAATCAGGTTGTTAAAGTTTTCCATTGTCATTGATTGTCTGTAAAAATTTTGAAGAGAATTATGTTTGTCATATGACTGAAATGAAGGATCCATTATTTGTTCTTTTTTTAAAAAAAGAAAACAAACTATCTTTTGTCATTGTACATACTAATCCCAGTTCCCACTCCCTCCCTTCTTCCCATTCCCACCACCTATCCCTCACCTTACCCCCATCCAATCCTCAGAGAAGGAACGGCACATTGCTTTGGGGAAGGACCAAGGCCTCCATCCCACCTCCCTACTATATCTAGGCTGAGCAAGGTATTCATCCAAAGAGAGTGGGTTCCCAAAAAGTCAGTGCAAGCAGTAGGGATGAATCCTGGTGCCACTGCCACTGGCCCCACAGTCTGCCCCAACCGTACAACTGTCACCCACATTCAGAAGATCTAGTTTGGTCCTATACTGACTGGTTTCTTCCCTGTCTGGCTGGAATTGGTGATTCCCATTAGTTCAGGTAAACTGTTTCAGTTGGTGTCCCCATCACAGTTGTGACTTCTTTGTTCCTATTCTCACTCTTCAACTGGACTTGGGAGCTCAGCCCTATGTTCTGCTGCAGGTTTCTGCCTCTGTTTCTATCAGTTGCTGAATGAAGGTTCTAGGATGACATTTAAGATAGTCATCAATCTGACTACAGGCAAAGCCAGTTAGGGCATCATTTCTTCCATTGCTTAGGGTTTTAGCTGGGGGTCATCCTTGTAGATTTCTGGGAATTTCTCTAGTGCCAGATTTCTTGCTAGCCCCATAATTGCTCCCTCAGTCAAAATATCTCTTTCCTTGCTCACATCTCTGTCCTACCTCCATCCTGTTCCTTCAAGTTCTTCTCCCCTTCCCCTTCTACTCTCCTCTTCCTCTTCCACCCTCCCTTATCCTCCCCACCCCCATGCTTCCACTTTTGTCAAGCAATCTTATGTATTTCTCCTTTCCATGGGATCATTATATGTTTCTCTTAGGGTTCACTTTGTTACTTAGCTTCTCTAAGGTTGTGAACTATAGGCTCATTATCCTTTGCTTTACAACTAGTATCCACTTATGAGTGAACACATAGCATTTTTTATCTTTCTGGGTCTGTTTACCTCACTCAGTATTTTCGTCTAGTTCCATCCTTTTGCATGCAAATTTCCAGATATCATTGTTTTTCCAGCTGAGTAGTAATGTGTAAATGTGCTACATATTTTTTAAATCCATTCTTCGGTTGAAGGGCTTCTAGGTTGCTTCCAGGTTCTAGCTATTACAAATAATGCTGCTTCGAACAAATGTCCTTGTAGTATGATTGAGCATCTTTTGGGTATAAGCCTAAGAGTGGTATTGCCGGGACCTGTTGTTAGAGGCGCAGAGTGCTGTGTCTCACCATGGCTATCTTATACCTTAATAATTACACATAAACTGTGTTCATTTAAACATTGCCTGGCCCATAAGCTCTAGCCTCTTCTTGGCTAACTCTCACATATTATTTTAACCCATATCTAGTAATCTCTGAATCACCATGGGGTGGTGGCATACCGGGAAAGATCCTAACCTATGTCCATCTCGGGCCAGAGAAACATGGCTTCTGCCACACTTCCCTTCTCCCCAGCCTTCCGTTCTGTCTACCCTGCCCACCTAAGGGCTGCCCTATCGAAAGGCCAAGACAGTCTCTTTATTCAACCAATGAAAGCAACAGAAATACAGAAGGACCCTCCTATACCAGGGTCCTGAGGTAAGTTGATTCCCAATTTTCTGACAATCTGCCATATTGATTTCCAGAGGGACTCATTATTTTTTTTAAAGGATATAGATATTGGATAAGTCAACATTAAAAAAGAAAACGTTTTAAAACACATGTAAGGAATTTTCTCATTGGCTAATGGGGGAGTAAGAAAAAAGATATGGAGAAATGCACTTGGATCTCCTAAGGACTTGAATGCTAGATGCAGTGCTTAAGTTTGTAAAATACTGGGTGAGTTCCAAGTCTCCAGAGTTAAATAGCATGACAGACTACCTGGATCTTTTTGTCTCTGCCACAAATTTCCTGCGCAGCGTTGTGCATATGACTTTTATTCACATTATGCTTCAGTTTTCTCATCTGTAAACTGAAAATGGCTGGAGAGTCAAAGACTCTCCACATGTAGTCTGACTTATTAACACACCAGCTCTAGCTGGACAAGCAGAGACAAACTATTTTGCTTGAGCAAGGACATCTCCTTAGGAAAAGGTGGAGCTAAGATTTGTTAAAAGTCTATGCCCCCAAGCAAAAATATTCTCTTTCGCAAATGTTGATAACAATACTAACCCAATAATATTAATCTTAAATTGATTATTTCACTCAGAAGAGTGGCTGTCACAGGAGAAGATGTTTCATGCATGGCACCCTTTCTTTCATTTACCATTCTGTATCTGTTTTATTTATCATTGGCAAACTAGATCTCCAGAAATCTTTCTTCCATCTTTCTCAATATACACATCATCTGCAATATTGCTTCAAAGTTCTAAGAAGAACAGAGTAAAATCTCTCAAAATAGGAGCCAAAGTTTTCCCAGATCACCTATGGGGATCCATCCAAATCAAACACCTTTCTTTCCTCAACTTCTCCCTTTCTATAGCAAATGCTTCTTGCTAGAATATTGGGCCATTCTACAAGTGATTAGGCATTTGAGTTTGCCTACGTGGGTATGGCTATGGTAGACTGGAAAGAACAGAGTGGGACGTACTAAAAGCATACTCAGTCTCCATAGCCTGTCTTGTACTGACAAATACAATTTCAGCCTGTCAAGAAGCTGACACCCTTCCTCGGCAAGCTTCAAGAGATTGTGTGAGGTATTTGTCACCAAATTGAAGTTTTTAATAATGTCATAGCCCTGAGGCTAGAAGCAGCTGAACAGCTTTAGAATCAATAATGCTTTGTCCCCCACTGGAGCAATAGCTTGTCCTCACATTCTCTGTCCCTACCCATCCCCACTCGCATCACTGTTTCTCCTTATCCCCCACGTCTCATTGTTCAGACAAGCCCCATATTCTGCAGACTCTACAATTAAATCCAATCTGACTAGTAACCATCCGACCAATGTATTGACCAATAGTTAATAATAAAACTACTCAATCAGTGAAAATGCATTTCAAACTTAACAAGATAAACTATACAGTCTAGATAGGATAACATGAAGAACTCTCTTTCCAAGAACAGAGGAATAAAAAAATCATTTGGGACCAATAAACCTTTTTTTACTAAATTTCCTGGACTAGATTCTTGGATTTATAATTCTGAATTTTTTCTTTGTGTGGGTTAAATATGAATCAAGACATTTTACTCTACCTACCTTATATAGGTTTTCATGTTGATTAATGGGCTAGCAAAAGTAGCTCTAAATCATAAGTTAAATGGTCATGAATGTGTTAAGGGTATTAATTAGAGCTGTGCTGTGTACTGCTGGCTGAGCGGAGCCTCTCCCAGCACTGATAGAATGCCTTACTCTAAAAAAAAGTATTTCGAGAATACTTTTCTGTTTAGTACGCATATCACAATTTTCTTTTAGCATATACTTTTTGGTATTGAGTGTAGAACTCAGGGGCTCTCACACATATCAATAGGCCCTTTACCACTGAGCTACAACTCCAATCCACATACCTCTATTTTCTGAAAGTTCAGCATAGAAAGAGAAAAAACAAATTTTCTTCACATCTAGCTAACCATATAAAAAAGAGGGCAAAATATACTGCCAGTTCTCTAGACTGATATGTCTGCATTTAGCTCTGCTTAATTTAACAGCTCATCCACTTTTTTCATCTGTCCAGGAGAATAGGATATATGAACATAGAATCAATTATAAGAACACAAAGCTTATAACATGACCATATAATGATATATATTAATGTTTCAAAAATATCTAATATGGTGTTTGAGTGAGAGTATGTGTATTTATGTGTCTGTGTCCGTGTGTTCAAACAAAAATATCAAGGTTTATGCTGATCTCCAGAACATGTTTCATGTGTTTTATGTTTAAGTAGCTACAAGTCTTGAAATGCTATTTAAATTTTGACTTTTATGGTTGCTCCATTGGCATGGTAACTAGTCTTCTAAGAACCTGGTATGCATTAGCTTTAGAGGAAAATTTCAAAATAAAGAAAAACTCTGAGAATTCAAGTCACAGAGGAACCTTATCTTACCCATACAATTTCACAATATTTATTGCTTGCAAATACAAATGTGTCCACAGGTACTCAGTGCATATATATATATGTGTGTGTGTGTGTGTGTGTGTGTGTGTGTGTGTGTATTTGTACTGCATGAGAAGACAATGGGCTTTAGAAAGAGTAGTACTGATTAAATGCTCACTTCTGCCACTGGCTTGAATTGTGATCATAGATGGGCAAGCCAATTAATCACTTCAATCATTAATTTCTTTGTGTGTGAAATAGGAATAATTCATGCCTCAGCAGCTCTTCAACATTAAATAAGAAAAAATATTTCATTGTTAAACTTAATTGTGTGTCAGTTCTCCTCTTCCCTTCTCCCAGAGGGAGTTTGGCATTTTAGTGTAGCAGAGAGAATGATCTAGGCCCTGTCAGTTAGTATGGCTCTGACCCAAGTTTAATTCACAAATTTGTTGAAAACCTTAGGCTAAAAATTATCTCTGAATTTGATCTGCTCTGTGTCTTAGAAAATCCCTTTACTTCTTTGGACACCAGCCTTTTCAACCACGAAATAGATAAATTGAGCCAGTAGCCCTGGAGGATTACTTTTGCATGCACAGTCTGATTATTTGTATCTCTCTGCTGTATCAAAAAATAAAGCCTGCATTTATTTCTTTTGATAACATATTGTTCTAGTTTTGTTTAATCATTTTTGCTTTCAATTAACGGTGGGTCTAGAATTGTGCACACGTAGGCACTTAGTAATAGCTGTGGACTTCATTTGAATTTATATTCCTATTGTCTCAAGTTTTTTTTAAGGTAAGGTAAAATGACAAAAATGTTGTCCATGAGATATATGGAGGAAAAAAATGACTTTTTGATGCATGGCTTTCTATTTTCTGAAAGGGAAAACATAAAACTGAAGAAACAATGTTGAGAATATGGACTTAGGCCCAGTGGTCTTTAGAGATGGAAGTACTCCTGAAATATCTTTTCCAAAGTTCATAAACTATATGAAGATGTTCACATCTCAAAATCTTCAGTGTAAGATCTTGACAGAAAGAGAAGGTATCCTTATGCCATGCTTTGTTCTCTACTTCCTCACAACATATCGTATATTGATTAAACAGGAAATCAACTTTTCAGGAGATGGAAAATGTTCAGGATATGTTCAAGGGTAAGGGGTTATTTACTCTGGCTGAAGTAAGGCACAAAAAAAGTTAAGGAGTTTGGGTACAATTACACACAACCGAAATATCATTTTAGCATTAATGCTAAGCCCAAGGTTGAATCCCACCAATCTCTTTTTCTTCCAAGAAGGAAAGGGAACAAGCATGAGGGGAAAGAGGAAGACAAGGAAGAACAATGGGAGCTAACATGAGCACCATGCATTCTATCTCTTCCTCTCTCTCTTTCTCTCTCTCTCTCTCTCTCTCTCTCTCTCTCTCTCTCTATATATATATATATATATATATATATATATATATATACACATATATGTGTATATATACATATATATGTATATATAATGACTTTTTGATGTGCATATATAGAGATGAGAGAGAGAGAGAGAGAGAGAGAGAGAGAGAGAGAATGCTAAATGGTGATACTTTTCTCTGAAGGAAATAGCATGGCATAAGTGATTGGATAGGAAAAACGGGAAAATTGAGGGAGCTCTAATTAAGGAGGGGTGAAGGAGCTAAATGTAAAAGGATAGAAAAAGGTAAAATAAGGATAAGGATGTCTTAAAAGTCACAAAGAATCATACTATGAATGATCAACCTTAATAATTGTACTAAACATAAGTCACCATGTAAATATACATGTATACTTTAAATCATTTTTTTCCCATTTTTGCTGACAATGTTCCCTCCAAGAGCCAAAGAATATCTAAGAAAAACTCAACACCAGGCATCATAGGCTTCTTCTGTGTTGCTGGTCAGTGTTGCCAAAGAGATTACCAAAATATTACAGGCCATTACTATTCCCTTGGTTGCATCCCAGAACTAAGAGAAGTAGTAGTTCCTATTACTGAAAACACTGCAATTCAGACACCGAATCCAGGAGTTTCCTTGACTGCAACTAACCTGAAAGCCTCCGTCCTGAGGACTAGCTTTCATGGCACCAAAAAGTGTCATGTGTGTTTCCAAAGGTGGAAAGCAACTAAAAGCGCTATCCATATAGGATGCCTATGAATCAGAGCACTGGGCAGTGCAACATAACAAACTTATGATGTACTAAAAGTAGTGGTATGCATACCGGGGTGGTAGCCAACAGCTCTCTCTTATTGGACTTAAGAGCCACTCAACAAGAGGGAAAGCATACTTGTATTGAAAACCTAGCCAGTTATCCAGGGCTAGTGAATTTGTGGAGGAATACCTTGGGAGGAGTACCTACAACCACCACTTTACTATCCAGGCATAATCCCTAGCTATATTCCAAATATTTGTCTTTAAACACAAAGATAAGTGTAGATCTTGCACCTCATCAAGGAAACTTCTCTTTGCAACAGAGAAGATTATAGAAAACCACATCCAAACAAAATGCAGAGTAGAGGAACCTAATTCCAAAGGATACATATAAAACACAATATGCACCTAAAACTCAGAAAAGAGATTATTGCAGAAAAGGAAGTGGGAAAGATTTTAAGAGCCAGGAGGTCAACAAGTTTGCTCTACGATTATGTCTTCTAGGAATACCAGAAGCTATTTCTATTTGGTGAGTTTAAAAATCCACCACCCCCAACCCCCAAAAGTCTCACCAATATAGCTGCCTAAACATGAACTGAACAAGGGCAACAGCAATAGAAATGCTAATTTGGACAGGGGAAACACAGGATAAGGCCTCAACTTTAAGCAAAGAACTACAAACAATTAAGGAATGCTGTGAACAGGAGAAATAATCTTTGCAGGGAAAATCACACCAATTGTTTAGCCCATACCAAATGGTCAGCACTGAAAACATACGTGCAATTAACATTATAGAGACTAAGCTAAACTCTGATATTAAGTATAACAGTGATTTTTGTAACTGGTTATGTAAATTTCACAGTAACCATGCAAGAATAAAAAGTCACTACTATACTATGCTATTTTAAAAATGACAAAGCTAAGAGGTGAATTGTCTTGCCCACAGACACATCTAATAGGTTTCTTAAATGTCACATTTAAAGACCATCTTTTCAAATCTCAAAATCCATTTGGAGTTAATTTATTTTGCATTAAATTTTTTTAATTAGTGCACAAGATGTTATTTCAATTAAAGTGCATTTCAGAAGATTCTCCCTCTCCCTCATATCTTTCCCTATCTCCCACTCAGTCAATCCCCCTTGGAATCTCTCCCTTGAGTCTCCTTTTAATCATTCATGTCACATGTGTTGATAGATCACTTTGTTGGTATGACAATGCCTAATAGAGTATATATTCTCTATTGTATAAGTGCAGATTATTCATATAAAATGCATAATTATAGATATGAGAAAGTTCTCTACTAACAATAATTATAATGCCCAAATCACCATAAAGTAATTTGTTGCAAAATGGTTTTCTTTTTTTTTTATTTGCTTATTTTTGTTAAAGGCAAAATTTACATTTACTCCCCTTGTTCCGGGCCCTCCCGCTCCCCCACTACCCCACTGCCCTCTCCCTGCTTCCTTAAGATGGTGCAGGATACCCTGTCCTATGGGGAGCCCAAGGCCCTCCCCCCTCCATCTCAGTCTAAGAAGATGTGCATTC
>JAQHUG010000094.1:2195030-2206466 GCA_028555095.1 Dicrostonyx torquatus | reverse complement strand
CCTCAGTCAAAAGGGCCGACTTCTCCTCCGGTGGGGGTGGGTAGATCGGAAGCCCTCTCCAAGGGCCTGCTGCATGCTCCCTTCTCCAAAATGGTTTTCTTTAAACTGTGTTTACTGGATTTGTAATGATTTAACTGTTCTAGCTCAACATTTGAAAATTTATTTATATTTAATATATTTATGATACATATAAGAGGTATAGATTCAACTTCTCTTGCAAATGTATTAAATTAATATCCTTATTTTCTTTTCTTCTTCTTCTTAGAGAATATTGCACATCATAGATAATGTACATTTAACTGTCTAAGATTTGAAATATAGTGCCAGCACTAATGATGTCTTTCAGACTAAAGTCATTAGAGAATATGATGTAAAAAGAAAATGAAAGCATGTGAAAATGAGTATGATTGAACAACTGGTAAGAAAGCACCCATTCTTTAGTGAATTTGTTGATTAGGAGATTCCCTGTCCTTAATTCAGAGATCAGAGACTATGCAAAAGCCACTTACAGAGCATGCCAACTTAGGTAAACACAGCATAGAACAAGAAAATGTAGTGTTAGACCTGTGATTCTTGTGGCAGAAGATTATGAACTAAATTTTATAATAGAGTGGAGACAGAATTAAGACAATAATCATCTGTATCTAAATATTTTGGAGAAATGGGACAAAAAATGACCTGCAGGTAGGTAGACCGGTGATGCAATCTAGGGGTGGGAAAAGGACAAAGATTCAGGGGAAAATCATGGCTGTTATGTGAATATGTATTAAAGTATTCCTGACTGGTCTGTGCACTGACACCTGTTATTTCTAAAAGGCTGGGGAGCTCATGAAGTCCCTTCCTTTAGGTATCAGAACAAATTGTCCTGCCTATTCTTTACATAAAAACGTCTCTGGTTTTCATTCCATTTCCAAGCCTTTTTGTGTGACAGCTGTCTGATTCGGTGAGCTAACACTTCATAATGTGGTAATGTATCCCTTGAGTGACAAGGAGGTAGATATTGCAGATGTCATTAGCAGCCTGTAAGACATGATATTTGAAGGAACAAGGAGGTCTCCAAGTGCACTTCAAATCATTCCACATAAATGACTCTCTGGCCTGTCCCTGCTAAATGCGTCAGTAAAAATTTTAACCATCACTGATGGTGACTCACTCTGTGATTGCGTAGATCCAAAAATAGGAACCAGCAAACACGACTGTCTGTGTGGTCCTTTTGCTCTCTTCTTTCAGTATCTAACCTGCTGAAAAGCTTTGGACAGTGTGCGTGTATTTGTGTGAATATGCTTACGTGTATGTATTGATGCTCAGTGTTTCTATTTTAAAACTACCTTGTTTATTAACCACCGAGGCTTATCTTGCTGGGCACAGAATTATTGACAAGCGTCTCAGTATAGTTTCTTAGTGTTAAGATTACTTCTATTAATACTCAAATAGGCATTCTTCACTGATACATCACAGATTAGCTTCCTTTAGGAAGATGACAGCAAAATCCACTTGAAAACGCTGGAGGCTTTTCAATAGAAAAAGTATCTGTTGTTGGTTATTAGGTTTGCAAATGATAAGAGCTCTTTAAATGCAACAAATAAATTCGATTCTGAGAACTTATGAAAACAAAAGATTGTTTTAGGATATGAGTATGTATATATAATAATACTCTCCAATATTTTTTTTTCTTTTTGCTTCAAAAAAGCATAGAAATTGAGTATCAAAAACTGCAAGAAAATGAGAACTGGGCTTTAAATATATTCTGCTTTTTCATATCAACAAGCTACATGTCTAACATTCACCTACTGCAACAATACAGCAAAAAGTAGTTATGCTGCATTTGTATTGTTGGTATTGTAAGAAATCTAGCAATGGTTTAAAGTGCATAAGAGACTCTATATAAATATTATGTTGGTTTATGTAAAGAATGAGAGCCTCTACAAGTTTTGGTATTCAAAGAGCATCTGAAAACCATTCTCTGGAGAATACCCAGCAGCAGTGATACTATGGAGCTGGGTAAGGATTTCTGAAAGATGAAGTTATCATAGAAATTTTTTTCTTCTGAGTGATCCTTTTACCATCTCAATTTTCTCAAGTCAGCTAAAATTTTTACAAACTCCAAATTTTTCTATTCTATGACAGAGATATTAGACCCAGATCCTCTTTGATGCACCTGCATTTTAAAGATTCATCTCATTTTTTTAAAAAACCTCTAATGACTAATTATAACACATCTCGCTTATTTAACGTATAATCATATTTTAGCACTCAGTTCATGTGCAGTACTACATTGTACATAGTACTACATTGGAGATGCCAAGAGATTAAACAAAACAATTATCTCCAATTACTGTAGCTTAGGGGATGATGGAGACCCTGATATGCTGCACCAGCAGCGATGGACCAACACTAGTTGGTTACTGTGCAAGCACTGAGAAGTCAGATGGGGAAAGGAGGTCACAAAATAATTCATTTGGATATGATACTTCATTCTCTGTTTTATATTCAAGATATAATTTTCCAGGTGCAGTTTGTATAATATGGGTTGGGCAAAGACAATGAGGTATGAGAGAACAGAGCGCAATGAAGTAATGAAAAGCAATTTTCAAAAGTATGGTTATTAAACACAAAGAAGATGCCAAAGAAAATGAGACATTGGCCTAGACACTGCTATGACATCTGAAAGAGTGTGGATGCACTCCTATGTAACAAAGCTTCTCTGTGTGTTTCCATTCTAAACAGATTGCTCTGATTACAACAAGGAGCATGGATTGAATAGAGACAAGACTGTTGGCAGGGAAGCAAATTAAGGGTTATTTTAGTAATATATACAAGAAGATGATGACAATCTGAAGCCAGGTAGTGACATTCTAAACAGAAGCAGAGAGATGAAAGGAAACTGACAAAGTAAAATTATCTCTAACACATTATTGATATTTTGTACATATTAATTCATTATTTACTTACATAGAAATTAAAATACCTCTTTGAAACAGGGACTTGCATTATTACCATTTCGTAGAAGGGAAACAAAAGCACTGAGGAGTTAAATAAGTTAAAGTAAGGAGGAATAAAACCCACATAGTCTTGCTTAAAAGCTGTCTGATTCCAATAAGGTATTGAATATCAAAACTATAGGATATGTTAATGTACTTGTCAGAAAAAGTGGATGCATGATGGTGGGAAATTAGAAGCTAAAGATGCTTCTCAGGCCTCTAACTTGGGCTGTTCTTAGTTAAGTAATATAAAAGAAAATGATGTGATGATTTGGAGAAAAGCTCATACTTATACCTATTAAGTCTGTGAACTATCTAAGTAGAGATCTGTCCAGGATGCAAACATGTATAAATGAAGGAGTATTTCTAGTAGTTGGAACCATTGTTAAAGATACAAGAAAGGATATACATAAAACTCACCGAAGTCAAGTACATACCCTGGAATCACCAATTTAAAAATCATTAGATTAAGAGAATTTCATGAATATTGATGAGGAAAATCTATTCATATTGAGCAAAATTCTGAGGAAAGAAGTTTCCATGTAAGTCAAGATGACGTTTTCCAAAGCAAGTTCATGGAATGATAGGATCAGAAGCCAGATTGAAATGGACTAGAGAATGAGGATAAAATGAAAAAAACTAGGAATGGAAATGAAAGGATGATGTAGAGCTCACTAAAACTCCATTAAAAAGAAAATACTGTCTTACAAAGTATGAAGTAAAATATAGAAACAATGATCAGAAAATGGAAGGGGTTGAAACTTGAGTGTTGTGATGGCAAACATTTAGCCAAGTCTGGCAGTGCAGTTTAAGATTTTACTTTCAGGATGACAAATTCAAAATCAGCCTTGAATATGAAGCAAGTTCCAAACCAGCCTGTGCTACATAACCAGATCTTGTTTTAATAAGTACATATATTTGGTGATTGGTGAATGGATGGAAGGATGTAGATAGATAGATAGATAGATAGATAGATAGATAGATAGATAGATAGATAAACAGACAGATAGATAAACAGAACCAGAAAATATAATTAAGATGTAAAACAGAGTGGAGTTACGCAAATGTAATGGTGAAAGAATGAATGGAATGAACAAAGTATGTGAATCAGCATTTAGTTTTCTAGTTTTTCTGATGTTTTGTTTTATTTTTACTTTTTGAAGTACTGAAAATTGAGCTTAGTTCCTCACATATGCTTGAAAGAACTCTACCACATAGCTATATATTCAGGTTTCATAAGAAAAAGATTTCTCTAAACCTGGCAGTGGCAGCACACTCCTTTAATCCCAGCATGTGGGAGGCAGAGGCAGGTGGATCTCTGTGAGCTCAAGGCCAACCAATCTGCTATGCAAGAGATAGTTCCAGGATTGTTATGACTGTACAAAGAAACCATGTCTTGAAAAACAAAACAAAAATAAAGTGATCTCTCTTCATCAAAAAAGAGAAGGAAAGATAGACAAGCTCAAGATACAAATAACTTTATTGCTGACATCAGAGGTGAAAGATTTAGTGGTTTTCTACTAAGATATTACTTTTTGATTGTTGATAATCATAATGTAAGTCATATGATTGATATTTTAAAGAATAGTGTAAAATTAAAAGTAGTTGATGTGTATGAATGTGTGTGTGACAGAGAGAGAGAGAGAGACAGAGAGAGAGAGAAAGAGAGAGAGAAGGGATTTGTGACATTTGAAAGGATTTATAAGCAAAAATGAGAGTCCAGACAATATTGTAGATCATAATCTTCCATCGTCATCAATGTACATAGTTTTGCATTTCAGAAGCACATGTATACATAGGGAAAAGGAAAATGAATAAATCAGTTTAAGTTGAAGATTTGAGAAACAGTTACTGTTATCTGGCTAATGAGAGTTCGTGCCAGGAAGGGTGTCATGAACTTTCTGTAGATTGACTCATTTGTTGCATAGAAACACATAAAAATATATTTTTATAATCAAGTTTTTTTCTGGTATTTAAAGAACCAAAGGGAAAAAAGAGTTAATACAACTCAGTCAGTCAGACAGGACCAAGTGCTAAACAGAACTGATTATGTATTCTAGACTTTTTACTTGTCATGAATGAATAAATGAATATGAGACTGCTGGATTCAGAAATAATGGCATAGTCAAGGGGACTGGGCATTTTTATGAGTTGCATAACAGGTATAGAAACACAGTAGTGAGGTAGCTAAATAGATGCCATCAATGGAAAGAAGAAAATGTAGCTTCATGTTTCCAGTTGGGAATACTTACAGATGGTCATAAAATAACATAACATAGCGTCACGTAACATAATAACTTGCATGTATGCAGGAAGAACTGGATTTAAATACATCTAAAATCATTTAATACAATTCAATAAAAGAAACAGTTTAATATACATCAGTATAAAAATGAAAATCAACAAACTTGATGTCAGAGTTTGGAATGGTAAGGTTGAAATCAGAATCCAAATTTGTCAGGAAGTACAAATGTCCTAAATTTAATGAACAATAGTGATTGTGGCAGGTTATAAAAATTATTAAGGAAAAAGTTTTGGGGATAGGAAAGATTAACTAATTAGAAATGGCAATGAAATCTTAGGAAAATGGTATTTCCACCTACATTATAAATATTTGAAGCTGATGATTTTATGATTTTTAACTAAACTATACATTGATTCTCTATCTTCCTTTAACACAAATACAGGCTTGAAATCTATCTACTACCCGTTTCAATCATGAGGAGAAATAAAACATGAAAATTTAAAATATAACCACAAAATAAGAGTTTGAACAGTTTAAACTTCGTAGCTGGACAATGTTGTCTGAGAATATATGAATTTTTAAATGAAAATAATAGTACAAGGTATGGAATACCTCCCTATGAGTAATTGGTCCCAGAGACCCCAGATGTCTCTAAAACTATGTGAATTTATGTCTTGGTCTTCAATTTAATTACATTGATAAACTTGTCAGTTTTATGTCAATACCACATAGGTTTTTTTTTTATTATAACTCTGCAGTACAGTTTGAAATCAGGGATGGTGAGACCTTCAGAAGTTATTTCGTTGTACACAATTGTTTTAGCTTCCTTGGGCTATTTTGTTTTTCCATGTGAAGTTGAGTATTGTTCTTTCAAGGTCTTTAAAGAATTGTGTTCAAATTTTGATGGTCATTATGTTGAATTTATAGATTGCTTTTAGTAGCATAGTCATTTTTATTATGTTAATACTAGCAGGCCATGAGCATGGGAGATCTTTCTATCTTCCGATACCTTCTCCAATATCTTTCTCCAAAGACCTGAAGTTCTTTACATACAGATCTTTCACTTGCTTGATTAGAGCTACTCCAAGATATTTTATATTATTTGTGGCTATTGTGAAGGGTGTTGTTTCCCTGATTTCTCAACCTCTTTGTCATTTGCATAAAGGAGAGCAGCTGTGTTTTGTTTTGTTTTCTAGCTGAAGGTGTTTATCAGCTATAGGAGTTCCCTGGTAGAATTTTTGGGATCAGTTATGTATGCCATATCATCTGCACATAGTGATATGTTGACTTCTTTGTTTCTAATCTGTACTCCATTGATTTATTTTTTTTGTCTAATTATTCTAGCTAGAACTTCAGACATGGTATGTACTCACTTATATGTGGATATTAGCTATGAATTAAAGGATAATCATGCTACATTCCACAGACCCAGAGAATCTAGGTGCCAAGGAGGCCACAAGGGGAGACACATAGATCTCCCTGGGAAGGGAGATAGAGTAGAATTTGTGAGTGAACTGGGGGCAGGTGCAGATGAGAACAGGGGGGATTTGGATAGGGGTGGATGTTGGGTAAGGGTACTGAAAGAGATGACTGGAAAGGGGGCATTCAGGAATCAGAAAGAAACCTGGTGCAAGGGAAACTCCCAGGAATCTACAAGGATGACCCTAGCTAAGACTCGTAGCAATGGTGAATATATAGGCTGAAATAACCATCTCTTGTGACCAGGAAAGACTCACAATGATGGTATTGGAACACCAACTAATCACACAACCTGCAGTCTGTAATACCTGAAATTGCTGGGATAAGGGTGCCACAGAAATTGTAGAAGTGGCCAACCAATGACTATTCCAGTGTGAAACCCATGTAATGACAGTGAACACATTCCTGACACTGGCTGGAGTGCTAGAATCCAGAGACTGGATGGCCCAGAGTCGTAGGATAGAGGCAAATAGGATGGAAGAAAAAAATTCAATGTAATGATGCTTCATCATATTCGTCCATACTCATAGATTAGTCATTACCTCAATTGATATCAGAGAGCCTTTATACAGTAACTTATGGAAACAGATAGAGACCCACAAGCAAACTTTAGGTTGAGGTCCAGGAATCCTGCTGAAGAGAGGGAAGAAGAATTGTACGGACCAGAGAGGTCAAGGACATCACAAGAAAACCCAACTCATGGAAGCAAATAATCTGGCCTCATAGGAGATTACAGAGTGTGAACCAACAACATGGATCCTGCATGGGACCAATTTAGGCCCTCTATGTATATGTGCCAGTTGTGTAGCTTGGTCTCTTTGTGGGACTTCGGACAATGGGAGCAGTGACGGTCCTTGACACTTTGACTGACTCTTGGGAGCCTATTCCTCATACTGAGTTGCCTTGCCCAGCCTAAATACAAGGGGAGGTACATAGTCTTACTGTAACTTGGTAAGCCATGCTATGTTAACACCCATGGGAGGCCTTCCCCTTTCTGAACAGAAACAGAGGAAGAGTGGATTTGGAATGATGGAAGGTAGGAGGAAGAAATAGGAGAGGAGGAGGGAAGGGAATGTGCAGATGGGATGTAAAATAAATATTTTATTTTTTTAAAAAAAGACTGTTGCCAGGGTAGGAGGGAAGGGCAACAGTCAACAATATAATAGCATTGTACAGGTGATCAAATTGAGGAAAAATGGCAGCTTAAATTAGGGATATGGAAGGCAGATAAATACAGAAAAAGGAAAGTGAGGTCATAAAGAATCATGCTATTAACTATTTACTTAAAATGCCTACAAAACACGTAAATAGGTATATCAATATACATACATAGTTTAAATGATATTTTTTTCACATGAGTTGAGAGTGCTGTGACCCATAACATCTAACAAATACCCAAATATCAGTAACAAATGATCACACTTTTCTTTTGAATTGTTGGTAGGGTTGGCAAAGGATTCCCAAAATATTAGAGTATACTGATATTGCTCCTTTTTATAGCACAGAGGTGAAAGGTAAGCTCCCATTATTGAAGACAACATATATATATGGAGGGCCCAGAGGCCCATGACCTGGGACTGGCCCAAACTAACCCTCCTTGATGACTAGCTTTCATGGTACCAGAGGAAGCACCAAGCAAGCTTTCAAAAGACAGAAACAACCAACAGTCCTATCCAGCTATGATGCCCATTTATTGAGCTCTACATTTTTCTCTGATTCCCTTCCCTACCTTCCTCCCTCCCCTCCAACCCTCTCCCAAGGTCCCCATGTTCTCAGTTTACTCAGGAGATCTTATCTTTTTCTACTTCCCACATAGATTAGATATATGTATGTTACTCTTAGGGTCCTCATTGTTGTCTAGGTTCTCTGGGATTGTGATTTGTGGGCTGGTTTTCTTTGTTTTATGTTTAAAAACTACTTCTGAGTGAGTGCCTGTGATAATTATCTTTTTTTGGTCTGGGTTACCTAACTCAAAATGATGTTTTCTAGCTCCATCCATTTTCCTGCAAAATTCATGATGTCTTTATTTTATTTTATTTAATTTGCTGTGTAGTACTCCATTGTGTAAATGTGCTACATTTTCTTTATCCATTCTTTGGTCGAGGGGCAATTAGGTTGTTTCCTGGTTCTGGCTATGGCAAACAATGTTGCTATGAACATAGTTGACCACATGTCCTTGTGGCACAATTGAGCATCCTTTGGATATATACCCAAAAGTGGTATTGCTGGGTCTTGGGGAAGGTTGTTTCCTAATTTTCTGTGAAATCACCACAATGACATTCAAAGGGGCTGTACCAGCTTGCATTCCCACCAGCAATGCAGGAGTATTCTCTTTATCCCACAACTTCTCCAGCATAAGTTGTGTTTTTGATCTTCGCCTTTCTTACAGGTATAAGATAGAATCTCAGAGTTGTTTTGATTTGCATTTCTCTGATGATTAAGGATGTTGAGTATTTCCTTAAGTGTCTTTTGGTCATTTTAGATTCCTCTGTTGAGAGTTCTCTGTTTAGGTCTGTACTCCATTTGTTTATTGGATTATTTGTTCTTTTGATGGCCAATTTCTTGAGTTCTTTATATATTTTAGAGATTGGCCCTCTGTCCAATGTAGGGATGGTGAAGATCTTTTTCCATTTTGTAGGCTGCCTTTTGTCTTGTTGACTGTCCTTTGCCAGAACCTGGAGACAACCTAAATGTCCCTCAACCAAAGAATGAATAAATGCAGGAGTATTCTCTTTACCCCACAACCTCTCCAGCATAAGTAATCATCAGTGTTTTTGCTCTTGGCCATTCTTACAGGTGTAACATGGAATCTCAGAGTTGGTTTGATTTACATTTCTCAGATGGCTAAGGATGTTGAGCTTTTCCTTAAATGTCTTTCAGCCATTTTAGATTCCTCTGTGGAGAGTTCTCTGTTTAGATCTGTACTTGATTTTTATTGGATTATTTGTTCTTTTGATGACCAATTTCTTGAGTTCTTTGTATTTTTTGGAGGTAGCCCTATGTCTGATGTGGGGTTGGTGATGTTATTTTCCCATTCTGTAGGCTGTTGTTTTGTCTTATTGACCATGTCTTTTGCTTTACAGAAGGTTTTCAGTTTCAGGACGTCCCATTTATTAATTGTTTCTCTCAGTGACTGTGCTACTGGGGTTATATTTAGGAAGATGTCTCCTGTGCCAATGCATTCAAGTGTACTTCCCATTTTCTCTTCTATGAGGTTCAGTGAGCTCTCTAATTGGACTTAAGAGTCAAGCAACAAGAGGAAAATCATACCCGGTTCTTGAAACCTAGCCAACTATTCAATTTCATAAAGTCTAATACAAGATGCAAAGAAACAGATTAGCAGAAACCCACTTCAATATTCTGCTTTCTAGAAAACATCTGAACAAAAATGAATGAAAAATATCAGAATAAATTATCATCATACATCAAATTTATTTAACAGATATCTACATAATATTCCACCAAAACACCAAAGAATACACATTCCATTCAACAGCCTCTAAAATCATTTCTAAAATAAGACAAATAATTAAACACAAAGCAAAACTTGATAAATTAAAATAGATTGAAATAACTTTATGTACCCTATCTGAATACAATGTAATTAACCTGAAAATTGACAGAAAACAAATGTCCAAACCAACTCTGAGATTCCATACACAAACCTATGGATTTAAAGAAAAATACACAAACCTATGGATTTAAAGAAAAAATTCAAGAAAGAAATAAGGATTTTCTAGAACTTGGTGAAACTAAATATGTAGTACAACAAAACCTCTGTGATACATTGAAAGCTCAGAAGGAAAACTTACAGGACTAAGTCCCTACATTTTAAAAAAATCATCAATAGCCCAAATAAATGACTAATGATGCAAACAAAATTGGAAAAACAAGAACAAATCAAATTCAAACCAACTTGAAATCAGGAAATGATAAAAGACACAATACAAATTAATGAAATATAAACAAAGAAAGCAATAAAAAGCAGGCAAATTGAAGAACAGGTTCTTTGAGAAGATAAACAAGATTGACAGACCCTTGGACCAACAAACAATAAAGAGGACACAATTAGCAGAATCAAAAATGAACGAAGAAATATTACAACAGACATAAAAGAAATATTGAATATCCCAAGAGAATAAAAGCAATGAAAAACAGACAATTGAAAAAAAAACCAGTATTATTAAGATGCAAAATAAAAAAGAAATGGATGAATTTCTAGATCTAATCAAACTACCAAAAGAAGAAGAAAAAGAAGACATCAACAACTTAAGAGACACTTAATGAATGAGGTGATTGAAATAGTAATAAAGGAATTCAAGCCATAAAATTTGTGAATAAATAATATCCAGATAAAAATGGATTTACAGCAGAATTCTAATAGATTTTAAGAATATCTATTTCTTTATCCTTTGTGTATAAGAGGGCTCCTGATTTTTTTGAGTTGATCTTATATCCTGCCACTTCCCTGAAGGTATTTATCAGCTGTAGGAGCGCTTTAGTAGAGTTTTTGGGATCACTTATGTACACTATCATATCATCTGCAAATAGTGAAAGTGAGTTCTTCCTTTCCAATTCGAATCCCCTTCTCTCCCTATGTTGTCTTATAGTTATTGCTAGAAATTCAAGCACCATGTTAAAGAGATATGGAGAGAGTGGACAGCCTTGTCTTGTTCTTGATTTTAGTGGAATCGCTTTGAGTTTCTCTCCATTTAATTTGATGTTAGCTGT
>JAQHUG010000094.1:2178024-2190477 GCA_028555095.1 Dicrostonyx torquatus | reverse complement strand
GAGATGGAGGGGGGAGGGCCTTGGACTTCCCATAGGACAGGGTATCCCATCTTAAGGAAGCAGCGTGGGGTGGGGTAGTGGGGGAGCGGGAGGGCCAGGAACAAGGGGAGTAAATGTAAATTTTTCTTTTAACAGTAAAAAAAAAGAAAAAAAAGAATCTAGTATGCCTCTAATACCAAATCTTATAAAGATGCAGCAAAAAAGAAAGAAAATTACAGGGTAATATCATGATGAAAACACATCTAAAACTTCTCAATGAAATGCTTGAAAATATGTGGACATATATCAAAAAGACTATTCACCATGACCAAGTTGGTTTTATCCCTGAAATGCAATGATGCTTCAACATATGCAAATCAATAAGTGTAATAAACCATATCAACAAACTTAAAGATAGAAATAACATGATCATCACAATCAATGCAGAACAAGCCTTGAAATATATAGCATTCATTCATGATGAAAGTAAAAGACAATGTCGGGCTAGAGGAAACATGGCTCAACATAATACAAGTCATGTTATCCTAAATGTCAAAAGGCTTGAAGCAACCAAAATGAAGTAAGGAATGAGAAAGGGCTGTCCACTTTGCCACTTCTTTTTCATATTGTGTTACTGCCCTAATTTAAGAAACAAGGTAAGCAATGATGCTAAAGAGGTACAAACAGGGACAGCAGAAGCTGAACTATTCCTATTTGCAGAGGTAATATTATACATAACAGATCACAAATATTCTACCAGAAAACTTCCAGAATCAAAAGATTCAGTAATGTGGGAGTATGTAAACACAACTTGTTCAAAACAATAGAATATCTTTTGTATACACAATAGCAAACATTCTGAGAAAGCGATCATGATTACATTCCAATTCAAAATGGCATTAAAGAAAATTTAAAAATCTAGGAATAAACCTAACCAAGGTTGTGAAGAATATTTGCAATGAAAGTTTTAAACTTCTGAAGAAATAGACAGAGAAAGTCATTGGAAAATGGGAAGACAATTGTTCATGGTTTGGTAGAGTTAATATTGTGAAAATGGTCACCAAAAAGCCACTTACAAATTTCAATGCAATCTAACAAAAGTTCTTATCTAATTTTTTAAAGAAATAGAAAAAATAACTATCCTAAAGGTCATATGGAAGGCACAAAATACCCTGTATAGTCAGAACAATCCTGGGCAAATGGGCAATGCTGCATGCTTTATCATCCTAGATCTCAGGACACAGTAAAGAGTCATAGATAGAAATATAGAATAAAAATAATGTGGTACTGGCCAAAACAGACATGCAGATCAATGGAACAAAATCAAAGTTCTAACATGACTACATATATCTTCAGCCATTTAATATTTGACAAAACTGTCAAAATATTAACTGTAAATAGAAAACATCTTCAAGTACTGGAGCTGGGAAAACTTGATGTCCACAAGCAATAAATAAATAAATAAATAAATAAAATAGAATGCTATCTATGACCTTGAACAGCAACACAGTCCAAACACTGAACCACTAAAACTGCTGGAAGAAAACATATACAATGCTATATAATATAATATTTTATATATTTGTATATATAAAATAGCATTGAAGGAAAGAACGTTCTAAATGGGTAGGCACCCAAGAACTAAGGCTGACAAATGTCAAGTGGGATTTTATAAAGTGAAAAGGATTTCATAAAAGGAAAATATTGACAGCAAAAGAAATAATCATTTGGGTGATGAGGAAGCCCACAGAACCGAAGACAATCTTTTAAGTCTCTACATCTGACAAAGGATGAATATGTAAAGATCTCAAGAAAGAAAGATTAAAAAAACCATACCTTTTCCAAAATAGGCCTGCCATCTTAACATAGAGTTCACAAAAGAGAAGTGATTCACTAATTACTAAAGAAATTCAAATCAAAACAATCCTGGGATTTCATTTTATCCCTGTCAGAATGGTAAATATCAACAAAACAACCAACAACAGGTGCTGCATGAGGATTTGGGGAAAGGGAAATTCGTTCACTGTTGGTGAGATTGGAAAATTTTCAGCCACTCCGGAAATCACTGGGGCAAATTCTCAAACACATAAGCAGAATCAGTAAAACTAAATCTACTATATGATCCAGTTATACCACTCCTTGAAGTTTACCTGAAGGACTTTGTATCAGACTCCACAGACACTTGCTCATTCATGTTCACTGCTGCTTTGTTCACATTAGTTGGGAAACAGAAACATCCAACATATCCTTCAACTGACAAATAGATAATGCAAATGTTGTACATAAATTTTATGGAAGAGTATTTAGCTGTAAGGAAAAACAAAATCACAAAATTTGTAAGTAAATGGAAAGATCTAGTGAGAACTCCAACATCAAGCAAATAAGGAATGCTGGGAGCAGGAGAAAGAGTCTTCTCTGGGGAAGAGTACACTGATTGGTTACCTAATTCCAAATGATCAGCCCTGAAAACATATATACATGTAACATTATATAAACTGAGAAAGTCATACTTATGTTTTCATAACTAGTTACCTAGATGACATTTTCATAACTAGTTAGCTAGATGTCAGATAGATGGATACATGCACACATACATATATAAGTAGATATACATATGTATGTGAATAATTGATGAAAAATAGCAATGAGGAATTTATGGGAAGGTGTGAGAAATAGAATGGGAAATGTAATCATAACTTCAAAACTAAATGAAACAAATTTTTAAAAATAAGCTAAATGCTCTTATTTCAAGAAAGAAGAATCAAGGTATAATCACAATGAAAAAATATCAAAACTAAATTCCAACAATTTATTCTCCAGTTTCTGCGATTCAGTCATGATCTTTTGGATGACAGCATTGCATTTTTTTCTAGTTCAGCTATGCACAGCATTCAGCATTTCTTCTAACTTTAGGCCAGTTCCATGCCATGCATGCTGTTGTCCTTGTTATTAGCATCTCCACAATGCTGGGGTCTTCTGCTGCAACTTAGATGCACTTTCTCCAACAGCCTCTCCTGAGCTATCTTTAGTGATTTTAACCCTGCCACATGGTGCCAAATCGCAGACTCTTTCCATTTACCCTTCAGACCTGGAGCTTTCACTGCTATGAAGACTCTGCCTTCATGAAGAGACTCTCCTTCTCTCTCGCAATGCAAAGCGTTGGTTACTCTCCATTATTCCCTCTTATCTTCAAAGTGCATAGTACCAAAAAGACTCTTACACTTTGCCAAATTTAGTTACCAGCATGAGGTCCAACCTTGCATACCTATGGACCACAGTTTCCATTTGTGACACTGACAGTCCTCAGGGATACTGCTTTCTTATTTGTCACCCATAACTTCTCAGCCCCAGCTAGTCAGCACCAATTATCCCAGGTTTTTTTTTAAACACTTTAGTGGTTCTGGTCTCTTGTAAACCACAGTCAATTTGTCTGCCCAATTTGACTAGAGATGCAGATTCTTATACCTGAAAACATTGGCTCCAGTAGAGTCTTTAAAGGCCTCTGGAATTTCATAATCCAGGCCTCCATCATCTGCACTGCTCTCAACATTCTTATCTTTCTAGATTCCACAGGACAGTTCACCAAGCTCTGAACACTCAATGGCTTTTCTAGCCCAAAGTTTCAAAATGACGCAAAGCACATGTTTATGTCTGTCATGGCAATGTCTCATGAATCGATGCCAAATTCTGCCTTCTGGTTTCTACTGCTGTAGGAAAACACCAAGATCAAAATCAACTCGAGGAGAAATGCCTTAATTTCATCTTACAGCTCTCAAGTCACATTCCATCACTGAGGGAAGTCAGGGCAGGGACTTAGAGGCAGTAAATGGAACAGAAGCCATGGAGGAGTGATGCTTACTGATTTGGCCTCTATGGCTTGCTCTACTTGGTCTTCTTATAATGCTGAGAAGCACTAGTGGAGGGGTGGTACAACCCACAGTAAACTGTGTCCTCTCACACCAGTCATCAAGCAAGGAAATGCATTACAGGCTTGTCTGCAGGTCAATTCTATGAGGCCATTTTCTCAACTGAGGTTCCCTTTTCCCAAACAACTCTAGCTCAATATAACATAAACCCAGCCAACACATGTGTACTATTCATATATTATTTCTGAAGTATGCTATGTCATTGGAAAATGAATAACAGGCAAGAAGTGGAAGAATATATATAATTAAGGTCCAGATCATATAACATCTTGAAACTGATTCATCAAGTTACAAATATCTAGCATGTAGTAAATAAAATCACATCAGAGTTGTACTTGAGTATGATTATGTTTCCTATTCTATGTAGTCTTTAACAATTCTCTAGGCATTACTTACTTTATCTATAAATAAATCAAGGTAATCTGGTAAATGATGCGCCTATGAAAAATACTTAAATGTACTTTGCTAGAACAATTTACTTCTTGTTTGTGTCCGAAGGCAGCTACAAGAAGAAAGGACATCATCCCTGTCCCCATTTTCCATCTGTATCTTTTGCTTTGTGTGAGACACCTGATTCACTCTGCAAAGGCATTTTGAACACTAGGAATGTCAATCTGAACTGTTAATTGAGATCAGGCTAGGCTCTCCTCTAAGCTACATCTTATAGTAAAAAAGTGGTTTTTCATGTTGTGCCTCGCCCCAGAAGGTTTTATTTTACAGAACATCTTTTGTATATACTTGAGGGAGAAGGTGACTACATCTTTTGGGCAGACCTAGAAATTGTACCATCTGTCAGGCATTACTGATCCAGCACAGACTAAAAAATGACTTATTATTGGGGATAGAAAGGAAATTACCCTGTAAGTTTATTGGGGTAATACAAACTGTAGGGCACAAGAGTATATTAAAATTCTATGAGGGAAACAAGGCCCAAGAACTTTTCAGACAAACCACACAGAGAAAATGGTGTAATTTCCTTTCCTGGACCTCACAAACTGAGACAATAACAGCACAATGACAGCATGGACCCACACCAACTTGAAATTTTATGTGTGTCAAGGATTACCTTCAACTCTATTTAGTCCCCTGTTGCTTATGTGGCCTACCTAACTGCTTTCTTGTCCATTTATTGGCTCATGTGGACATGAAACTGAACTCTCCATTTGCTGATTGGACCTAGTTTGACCTTTTACCTCAGAGCTGAACTCTGCTGCTGTGGTCTCAAACCCTGACTGCAGCAGCTCCAGCAGTAGCTCCCTGTAGGCATTAGTCTGTTTGGTCATCATATCATTACAGACTCTCTTCATCCACTTCTGAAATCTCTCAACCTCGCTTGTCATCATTTTGTATTCATTTTGTAAACCACATGTATGCATAGATATCTGTTTGCTGTGTAATATTAGTAATCAAGTTTAGAATAAAATAAACGGCCTTCACATTGACCAGGTTACCAATTTAGGTGCATTATATATAACAAATTTCTATCATTAAGCCTTTTGAACTTTGGAAACTTACTGTTTTTCAATAGATTATGACATAGTGAAATGACACAATGTATTCTATGTTTTTGACACAGTGCATTTGTGACACTATTTCATCTCTCTTCAAGGCTAAAAGTGAAGGAAAATCATTATCCTAAATCTGCAGACACTTTAGATTTCATGAACATCAAATCCTCACAAGACAGGCCAACCCCTCATGGGGCCAATTATCCACAATGAGAAGGCAACACCCTGGACTAGAAGCAATCATCTTGCAAGAAACATATGGATTTCCCCCAAACAATGACATTGATAAAAATTTCTTCAGACCACTTTGCAGAATCAGAACTGAGACAGTGATCAACAGGAAAACACTCTGAACAGGACTGCTTAGTAATAAAGCATCTTTTCCCTTTCCCAGATTCTACCTGTATTTAAGCCTAAAGCTTTTGTCAGTACTCTAAAGACAGACTCAGGGACACTGAGTCCTTTATTTTTTCTCTTCACAACACATTGATTAAATTTCCTTTCTCTGCTTTCCACCATTACACATCTCTTTAGAATAGGTGGCTGGTCCCAACCTGTTGAGCCTTTTACTAAAGAGGAAGCTTTTACCCCTGAACTCTGATTACACTTCCAGTATGAGCATTTTCTATTTCTGTGAAAATTGCAAAAGGTCTCCGAGTGGGAAATGGGGTTAGTGCGGAATTTAAAGTGCAGTAGAACTCTGTTAAGCTCTGGAGAAAACACACAACAAAACAAGCTGGATGAATAGACACACACAAATGTACAGAGAGTGGAAAATGTCTCCTGCAATAGTGTTCCTGACAATACCTGTGACAAAGAGAAAAGCAGAGTAGACAGACTTCCAAACCATTACACAGAAAATGCTTTCAGCCAGCAAAACCACAGATTGACAAAGCACAAAGGGGTTTGTTTAACTCCTTGTATGAACATGGGCAAAGTGAGACATGGAGAGGCTAAAGAACTTTCTCCAAACCTCTGAGCACATCTGTAGTAGAGGCAGAATGGAGTTGGTGTGAGTTGAACTTAACACCTGTGGTTTTCTGTTAATGCCGAAATATTTTTTAAGAAAAGACTGAGACTTAGATATAATAAACAAAAAATGTGAGATTCAAACATGTAGGTAAAACATAAATTTTTATCCAGAGAGAAAAATGAGAGGGATGTAATGAAATTAACTCCTCTTTAGCTCAGGAGCAGGAATAGTTAGAAGGAAAAAAATAAAACATGCTACCACTGTCTGGTTAACATGAGATCTTGAATGTCCAGTATGGTGGCTCAAACTTGTAATCTGAGCTCACAGGTACTAGAAGAAGGAACATTTGAAATTTTAGGTCACCCTAAGCTATATGAAACATTAACTAAAGGGGAAAGCGGCCTTGAGGAAAACAAAAGCAAAAGGGAAGCTAAATAAAATTATTAAGCACAATTCGTCTATCAGAATAAAGAAGTTGGGCGGGGGGAGAAAGCATACCAGGGGTGAATATTAATACAGATGTGTGGAAGGAATTTTATGAGTAAATAGCATTTTGGACAAATACTGGAGAATCACTTATCTAGTGCTTAGTCATAGTACAGAGTGGGTGTTAGTTAAATAGGTAGCTCTTGAGTTCAATACAGCAATAAAAATAAAAGAGATGATGCCATGGTCATATGAGAAAAAGAAGGGGGGTTTTATATCTGATGACATCCATGGCTTTATTTGTGTGTATCTAACAAGATAAGTTTAAGCAGAGTAGTTTCTTTACAAATACCTGAGATAAATGTTTTTATCAGCTAGAATTCTTAAGGTCTTTCAGTAAGAGTAGAATAAAGAATTCAGAGAGTGACACATTCTCTTACCCTGAAATGAAAGAAAAAAATCAACTCAAAGCTGACAAGAATGTGAAAAGAAATAAAGCTTTATGTAAGTTGCTGGCCATTGGGCAAAATGATGGAATCATCTCACAAAAAGAAGTTGGAAAAGGTATGTAAAAAACAACTGCTGCTCAAATTGTTAGTTAAATATATTTTAATGAATAATGTTAATTCAAATTATAGGGGATATAAAGAATGCCATGAGACTACAAAGATTTGTTAGCCTCTGTCATAAATATAATTAGAGATTTGGCAACAAAGGTGGCTTTATTTTTCTCATTTTTATTACATTCTTTGAGAATTTCATACAATAAATTTTGATCATATTCTCAATCCTCCCAAAATACCTTCCATACACACTCCCTCCCCTGCCTATACACCCTCATGTTCTATTATTTATTTATTGATTAGTACTATGATTTTTGAGAACTTCATTCTTGAGTATCATGTCTGTATTACTTCTTTCCCTCCTTCTCTCTGTGCTATCTACCAAATAACATGATCTCTTCTCTAATTCTTATTTTCCAATACATATGTATATATACACACATGCATATAACCTAATGAGTCCATTTATCTTTACTTTTTTGTACATGTGTTCAGGCCTGACAACTCGGGATTGAACAAAACTCAATGGCTGAAAACACCATACATCTCAGACATAAGACTGGAAGAACATAGATTTCTTCTACCTGAGGACTGGCTGCCATAACATCAGAAAGTGATCTGCAAGCTACCAAGGTAGAGTAGTAATCAGCAGTTCAACTCAGCTGCAAAGGCAAGGAACCTGAGACTAGATCAGTAATGGACCCTAGGGTAAAATTTACTACTATTATTCTACTAAAGGAACCTAACAGCCATGTGGTGGTGACACATGCCTTTAATCCCAGTACTTGGGAGGCATGGGCAGAAGAATCTCTGTTAGAGGTCCACTTGGTCTGTAGAGTAGGTCCAACAGAGCCAAATTTACACACAGAAACTCTCAGAACAAAAGGAATATAGAAATAAAATGGCTCTTGATAACTTATTGCTATACCTATATATCAGTGCATTGCTCAGTCCTCATCAAAAAAAGTGTCTTCTTGCACTAGATATAAATTAACACAGATACCCCCACCCAACTGGAAATTGTGCATAGCATGAAGCATTTTGGAACACTCATCCACAAACAGGACCTTGTTTATCAACCCCCTCTTCTCAGGGCTCAGGGATTTATGCAGATGAGGAGGCAGAATGATTGTAAGAGCCAGAGGAGGTGGCTGATGTAAAGCAAAGAAAGTGCATTTTACAAACAAAACTAAATGGATACACATATGAACTGCAACAACATGTATGAGGCCTGCATAGCTTCAACCAAGAAAAAATCCCACCACAGAGAAGGGAAAGATAACACAAATTTACTCCCCAACTAAGAAGTTCTTTGCAAATGATAACCCCTGGGAAAAGAAAAAAGAGATTTCTGCAATCACACAACAGGGTAGGATGAATGCCCAGTAGTTGACTGACACAAAATGGAATCCTCTCTCTCTCTCTCTCTCTCTCTCTCTCTCTCTCTCTCTCTCTCTCTCTCTGTGTGTGTGTGTGTGTGTGTGTGTGTGTGTGTGTGTGGTTGTTGTTTTGGTTTTCTTATTTTTTTGTTTCTTGGAAGTTTTTTTTTATTTTTAGAGAGAGACAAGGAACCTGATGTTGGTTGTGTAGGGAGGTGGGGGTTCTAGGTTCTGAGAAGGGAATGAATATGATCAAATTATTTTGTATGAATAAAGAAACTATTTAATCAAGAAAGGAAAAGATAGATCATTCCACATAATAGACAGAAAATTGTACGAGCTCCTATAAAATTGTAATATGGTCTTGTTCTGAAAGCTTGATCCTTGAAAGCCAGCACTTCTAGTACTGGAAGATGGTATGTAAAAAATGATCAATAGTCTTACCCACTTGTAACACTTATGAATTAATACAATTACCAGAATACAAAACATTTCTAAAGATTCAATAGTGACATTTATATCCTGGTGGTAAGCAACAGCCTTGCAGACGGAAGGATAGCATACCTTCCTATGGCTAGGGAAGACATGGTTCCTAAAGAGAACCTGTTGTTATAACTTCACTTAACCAATACAATTCCTAACCATATTCTAAATAATTATCTGTATTACTAAAGATGTTACACTCTCATTTTTTGCCCAAGAAGTTTCTATTCTAGCAGATGGAGACAATTACAGAATGCAACAACTGATCTAATTTCAGAGAAGCCCAAATTGTGGACTAACCATTTCCAGTTTATCTGTGGACTATCTAGCCTCTGCACCTGAATCTCAAGGAACATCATAGAAGAAGAAAACAAAAGACTGATAAGAACCAGAGGTCTAGGAAGTCTACTATGAGAGTATGTCTTCTTTTTGAAATGACATGGAAAATTCACCCAGGAAATAAAAAACATATGGCTGCATAAACAAGACCTGGACAACGTCAACACCAGTTTACATGTCACTATAGATAGGGTAAAATCACACATGGTTACACCTGTAGATTAAGAACTATATGCAATTAAAGACGACTGAGAAAAAATTATTTTTCCCCCAAGGGTGAGCCCTCTAAATTGTTAGCCAACACCAAGTAGTCTGCCTTAAAAAATATATAAATTTCAGCAAGACTAAACAAACATATCGTGATATATTTTTATGGGTAAAAATAATAATTAAAAAGCAAGAGACCATGTACTTGAGAGGGAGTGGGGTAAGATAGGAGGGATAAGAGGAAGGATGGGAAAAATGATGTAATTATATGTTAATTAAACCTAATATAAGTTTTAAAAGATATTAGGATAACAAAACACTAATACATTTGAAAAAGCTCAAATATTAGCACAGAAAATGATTGATACTGCAATGAAAAGAAAAGGAAATAGACTCAGAGTGTAACAGAAATATAAAACAAATCAAAATGATATTGACTGAGATCATATGATGTTTTCTTGAAATTTTGATTTACTTTTTAAAATAATTATGTATAAGAATATTTTATACCCACATAAAAAAGAAAATAAAAAGTAAAAATTATTACTCATTTAGGTTGCTTCCAGGTTCTGGCTATGACAAAAATGCTGCTATGAACATAGCTGACCGCATGTCCTTGTGGTACAATTGAGCATCTTTCGGTATTACTGGGTCTTGAGAAAGGTTGTTTCCTAATTTTCTGAGAAATCCCCACATTGACATCCAAAGGGGCTGTACCAGCTTGCATTCCCATCAGCAATGCAGAAATGTTCCTTTTACCCCACAATCTCTCCAGCATAAGTTGTGATCAGTGTTTTTGATCTTGGCCATTCTTACAGGTGTAAGATGGAATCTAAGTGTTGTTTTGATTTGCATTTCTCTGATGGCTAAGGATGTTGAACATTTCCTTTAGTGTCTTTTGGCCATTTTAGATTCCTCGGTTGAGAGTTCTCTATTTAGGTCTGTACTCCATTTGTTTATTGGATTATTTGTTCTTTTGATGGTCAATTTCTTGAGTTCTTTGTATATTTTAGAGATTGGCCCTCTGTCTAATGTGGGGTTGGTGAAGACCTTTTTCCATTTTGTAGGCTGCCATTTTGTCTTGTTGACTGTGTCCTTTGCCAGAACCTGGAAACAACCTAAATGCCCCTCGACTGACAAAAGGATAAAGAAAATTTACTCCATTTACATAATGGAGTACTACACAGCAGAAAAAAATAATGACATCTTGAGATTTTCAGGCAAATGGATGGATCTAGAAAACATCATATTGAGTGAGGTAACTCAGATCCAGAAAGAAAAACAACATATATACTTCCTCATATGTGGCTTTTAGACATAAAGCAAAGAAAACCAGCCTACAATTTATAATCTCAGAAAACCTAGACAATAAATAGGACCCTAAGAGAGACTTATGGATCTAATCTACATGGGAAGTAGAAAAAGACTAGATCTCCTGCACAAATTGGGAGTATGGGGGCCATGGAAGAGGGTAGAAGGGGAGGGGAGAGAAAGGGAGGAGAGCAGAGAAAAATGTATAGTTCAATAAAATCAATAAAAACAAGTTAAAAATGATTACTGATGCTATACAGAGCTAAGTATATTGAGAGAAGCTAAAAAAAAACTGTAAATTATAGTACTTGAATGTGAGACTCAATGCATGTTTTTCTAGAGAATATATTTATGAATACTATGTGGCAACATGGAAAAAGCTTATGCAAAATTCAGTGCTGAAATATTCAATTAATGCATTTTAACAGTAAATATGTCTAAGGAAAATGATACAGTCAATCAATAGTATAATTGTACTTTTGAATGTATATGACTATGAATTTCACTTTGTTTTTCAAATTTTTCCATAGTGTTCTTTCTATTTAATTTTTAAATTATTATTAACGATTATGGAAATCTGTAGTATAGTTATGATGTACACATAAGATGTTATGTTTCAGATATTTTAAAGGTCTGGCTGTTGGTAAGTCAATAGTTTACTTAAGGATAAAGCCTGACTGAAAGTCTATCATGAAAGAAAAAAGCAAATGTGTTGCAAGTTCCAAGCGTTGGAGGATATTTTTATATTCAGATTGTAATGTTTCATCATACTTTTTATTAAAACAGTCTTTCTAAAACTTGTGTAACACTGTGAGGAAGGTTTAATCTTTAAGGAAGTGTAAAAACATGATGCTGAAATGCTGTGTAATCAGTGCCTCTAATTTGAAAATATGTAGTTACAAAAGAAAAAAGAAACATGACAGTATCATGATTATACTTCGTTAGGCTTATAGTGTCTTTCCACTTTTTGGTTTGCTTGCTTTTAGATTTTTATAGTAAAGCTATGGAGTAATATGTAAAAAATACTCAGCTTAAATAAAGGGCAAATAACACTTAAAAACTCAAAAATATGTACATGTGTAAATAGGAGACAATGAACCCCAAAAATAACTTTTAGATGCTAAATTACACTGATGGGGTAAGAAATGTTTCTTTATATCTTTTTATATTAGATTTTACTGTTACATAACATTTTCTATCAAAAACTAGACAATAAATGGACTATTTTTATAATGAGAAGCTTCTGTAAAGCAAAGGACACAGTCATTAAGACAAAAAGGCATCCTACTGAATGGGAGAAGATCTTCACTAACCCCACATCAGACAAAGGCCTGATCTCCAAAATATACAAAGAACTCA
>JAQHUG010000094.1:2127019-2146820 GCA_028555095.1 Dicrostonyx torquatus | reverse complement strand
CCTCTCTGTTTCTTTATCCTTTATGTATAGGAGGGCTACTGTTTTTTTGAGTTGATCTTGTATCCTGACACTTCACTGAAGGCATTTATCAGCTGTACAATGAGGTCAACATAGCCACGATTGTCCCCTACGTGTATGCCCAAAGGTCTGCTTTCCAGATACAATTAACACTTACCTACACAAATTGTAGACAGTGAAAGACAGTACACATTAGAAGGTCTTTCTTTCCTCTCTCCCATTCTCTTCCAGTCACTCTCCATATTTGCCACTCTCCATATTTGCCACTCATTGTGTAGATTATCTGCATATATAAGCACATTTATCTTTCAAACTTATATTTTTTTTAAAAAAATTGGAAGTATAATCTATAAACTTGTAATTTTGCACTTTAAAGTTATATTTAATAAAATCAAATGATAGTTTTTGATATTTTAGCATATTGATAAATTGTTGAATCATAATGGTGTTACTTGCAATGTTATTGAAGCTTTGGCAATTTTTGCTACTTGAGCATGTAGATATTTTGTTAGTATGGCAAGAAATTTGCTACCAAAAAACTAAAGTGCTTGCAAACCATCTAAATAAAGCGGTCCAGTACTGAATATTTTCTCAGAATCGCCTATTGCTACTTAATGATTATGTATCAACAGCATCAGCCCTAAAATTTGCAGTAGAATGTGGGAAGAAAATTCTCGAGATGATAGGTAAGAATACTCTATAAACTACTTTTTATATAATTAACTTTTTATTTTTTTATTTATTTGTTACTTACCAATCCCAGTTCCCTCAATCTCCTTTCCTCCTACTCCCTTCTTCCCCCACCCACTCCCATCTGCTTCTCAGAGACAGTAAAGTCTCCCTGGGAAGTCAACTAAATCTATCCCATCACCTCATTGAAGCAAGACCAAGACCCTTCTCCCCACCACCATCTGTGCCTACACCTAGCAATGTATCTCTCCATGGAGCATGGACTCCACAAAGTCAGTTTATGCATTAGAATAAGATCTTTCTCATACTGCCTGTAGCCCCATATACTGCCAAACCACACCATCATCACCTCTATTCAAGGGGCCTATTTCAGTCCTATGCAAATTCCCCAGATGTCAGTCTAGAGTCCCCACTAGCTCAGATCAGCTGATTCGGTCATCAGGGAAATGCAATCAAAACAACTATGAGATACCATCTTATACCTGTCAGAATGACTAAGATCAAAAACACTGATGACAGTTATGCTGGAGAGGATGTGGAGTAAGGGTAACAATTCTCCATCTCTGATGGCAGTGCAAACTTGTACAGTTGCTGTGGAAAACAGTATGGTGATTTCTCAGACAATTTAAAATCAATCTACCTCAAGGCTCAGCAATACCACTTTTTGGCATACATGCAAAGGGGGCACAATTATACCACAAGGACATTTGCTCAACTATGTTCACAGCAACATTATTTGTAATTACCAGAACCTGGAAACAACCTATATTCCCCTCGACCAAACAATAAAGAAAATGTAGTACATTTAAACAATGGAGTACTACTCAGTGATAAAAATCAATGACATCTTTAAATTTGTAGGCAAATGGACAGAACTAAGAAGAACAATCCTGAATGAGGTAACTCACATCAGAAAACAAATATAGTATGTACTCATAAGTGGATACCAGACATAAAGCAAAGGATAACTAACCTAATTTCCATAACCCCAGAGAAACTAGAACCCTCTTCCAGAAACAGATGAAAGCATATGCAGAGATCCACAACTAACAACTGGGCCGAGTTCCCGGAGTACAAACAAAATGAGGGAGAAGTGATAATATGAACAGAGGGGTCAAGATCATGATGGGGAAGCTCTGTAACTTTGAGTGATTGTATTCTTTACTTTTATTGACAATTCAATACAACCTAGAGTCATTTAGGAAAAGGGAAATTCATTTGAAAAATTTGCCAGTTTATATTGGTCTGCGGCTGGAACTGGAAGACACAACATTTATTAATGATTCATTTGAGAGGACCAAACTCACCATTGGTGACACCATTCCAAGGTGCATTGGTCTGGGCTGTTTGGAAAATTAGCTGACTAGGAAGCCAGAGATGGAAGCATCAAGCAGTATTTCTTAGTGGTTTCTACTTTAGTTCCTACTTGAGTTTGTGCTCTGAGTTTCCTCAGAGACGAACTTGCAAGTGTGACATGAAAGTATTGTCAAATAAACCCTTTCTTCTCCATAGCTGTTTATGGACACACAAGAAAGTAAAATTGAACAACTATGCATGCAAAAGTATGTGTATTCATGACTGAACTGGAAAATGTTGCAGCAAAACTAAACTCTAAAATAAAGGTTTAAGAATATATTTTAAAATGATTTTTCTTGTTTTTTACTTTGTACTATATAGCCAAGTATAACAGATGATAAAATATCATTCTCAAATAGCCTAAAATAGAAAAATCAATATGACTAAAATAAAATTTTTTGTGGTCAGAAAGCAAAGTATGGTATCATCTTTTCCAGTGTGATTTGAGATCCTTTGGTGGAATCACAAAATGGAATTCTATGTTCAAACTATCTCTTTAATAATATGTAGATTTTAGAGAAAGATACAATATAATTTAGAAGCATAATATGGTATTGAATTCAGAGGAAATATGCTATATAATAATATTGCACAATAATATTTGTCTGTTAATTTATGGACACACTGGGTGAAGAAATACTAGATAGAATTGCTGATACTTTAACCTAAATCAAGGCAGTGACACCAGTTGTTTTACTTCTTATCATACAGTACATACAAGAAAAAAAAACGTGAATAGAATAATGATACATTAGGATGTCTTTGTTATGATAAGTGAACATATTCATGGGGGAGAGGAAATTCATGTAGTCCCACCCATAGACACAAAACCACAGCTAATCAATGGCTGCTAGGAAAAGAAAAATTAACCTATCCCGCGGATAAGCCCCCTTATTGGTTTTCTAATGCAGAATGGTCATCACTGAAAACTTATATACACAAACAACAAACAGACTTGTTCATTCACATACATAGTCATATAAACCTATATGTAATAATGATCAAAGAAAAAGAAGCTATCAACTTAAGAGTTGGATGGGACATGGGATGGATTGGAGGGAAAGTACCTGGGAGGCAGAAGTGGTATTATTTCATTTCAACTGAAAACATATTTTAAAAAGAAATTTAAAAATAAGATTAAAATATATTTAATTATAATCCTTAAACACACATCTTTTCACATTATATGTGACAAAGCAGGAAATATTCATAAAGTACATCTGCTGAATGTGGAAGTGAAATTATTGTCTTCAGCAAAAGTACTTGTTCAAGTTAAAAGATAAAGCAGTTCCTTTATTGAGTAAATAGCACGATAACTTGAAATAGCTACTATCAAATTATGATTATTCAAAATTGGAATTTAATACATATTTTTTTTGAAAATGATTAAAATGAGTCTATCATTTCTAGGAGAACAATAAATATTATTCTTCAGCAATGATAAACATTTACAAATCCAACTGAAATTAGAATTCTGATACCTTATTTAATAGCTTTTCGGAGCTTTCCTATTGAATTCCAGGGTGATATTAGGAAAATGATAATTTTTTATTACACAATAAAATGAATAACATGAATGCATAGTTCATTTAATCTATTTTTCAAATAACCCACATTGTTACAATATTCTATAGGAAAAATATATACAAAAATTAATATCAACATATTTTAATATTTAATATGTTTAATATAAAATGGCATCGAGTGGAACAGAACGCAAACAAATCATTTATGGGGCTTCAGATTCTACACTAAAACTTAATGTTTCAGGAAATAACCACTTGTTGAGTTTTGATGTGGTGTCAGGAAAAAATATCTTCAATGGTTTATAATTTTTTTTCCAGTGACTTATCTGATTAAGGCAATTATTTTTACATATGAATCAGACAAAGAAACCCACCCCAACCTATTGAAGTCAATGCACTGTCTTTTACTGAGCTTGATAGTAAAGATAATTGCCTTTTTATATCATCTATACTATAGCACATGATTTATCTATTATTTTCAACAAATTGTAAATAAACTTTCTCAATTTTAATTCCTAATAAAGCAAATATGAATATGTACATTGCATTGAAATCTTTGTCATTCTCAATAATTTATAAAAAAGTTGAAGTTGCAAAGTTTGAGAAGCTCTGGGTTTTTCCGTATTTTGTAAGCATTATTACACTTTAAGAGTGGTATATTAATCATACTAAACCTGCAACTGACTGTTTCTTAATTTTAATTTATTGTTGTATGTTATTAAGACGTTCACATTTGAACACATTGCGATGATTCATTTTTTAAAAAGGCTACTTATTATATTTGTATGCTGTAATTTATCTACCCAATATAATAATGAAGAATTCACAGGTCAGTTTAAGATATTTTTTCAATTTCAAATAATGCTTCAGCGAAAACCATTGTACATATATTATTAAATTCTAAGCACACATACCTGTAGGTCGAAACTTTGTAACATTTTTATAAATAATGCTAAATTATTAACTATTATCTGTTTTTTTGATATGCACTTAAAATATAAACATTTCTCTGTGGCTTCGATGTATCTTTAAAATATGACTGTTAATGGCAGCATAAACAGCATTCATATAGATAAATCAAAGATTTCTGATGTTTTATGAAAGAATGTATGACTATGTCTATGAGCTAGTGTTGCTGAAGTACTACTCCCTTTTATGCCTATAATGATAAAGCACTGTCCTAAATGAATGAAGTTTTCTGCTCTTGTGGACAATTTGCTTGATCCGATGCTCTTTCTCAGTGAAACCCATTAACCTTGTTAAAGATTTGTTTCTCTCCCTCTCACACTATATCTCTCTCCCATTTTTCTTTCACTTCCTTTCTTCTCTTATTTATTCATTCTTGTGATGGAATTTTTACTAAGTCACATTAACCACTGGACACTGTTTAGTAAAGAAAAATGAATGAGATCAGGATGCATTGTGCAATATAAACTTCTTATTTTAAGTTTGAATTAAGTTTAAATTCTGGATCAACTACTTCCTTCTTGTGCAGTTCTGAGCAAGGTATTTACTTAATATACCAGCATTTCAATTCCTTGGTCTTGAGATAAAAATCAGAAAATAGACTGGAGCCAGTGAAGCAAGTAGGCTAAGGGCTTATCTTCTCTTCACCCTCCATATTTCCACTGTAATGCCTGTGTTACCCTTTATGGTACAGTTCACACTACTGTGTCATTTGCAAGCAGGCAAGGGCCTGGAGATTAAAGGAATGCACAAGAGATGTGGGTCATTTGTGAGGAGAGACTGTCGAATGCCTTTTATTTAAGCTTAGGAAAACTTTATATACCTAGCTGCTGTACAATGAAAATACCCCCCAGGCAGGTAGAAAATTACCAGGCCCAAGATGGAGTAAACAAAGCCCTATAGTTAACCACCATGGGGCAAAGGGAGCACAGGAACAAACAGGATGTTTTCCTGGAGATGTTTTGCTAGCAAGCTCTCCTCATTCCCAAGGGACTAAGCATATTCTTAAGCAGTTACCTGCTCTCCACCCTCTTGTGGACTTCCTCAGGTCACCTCTCCTCACACATCCCTATTTCTAAGTGTGAGTTCAAAATACCTAGAAACACATTTTACCTGTGGACACATCTACCAGGATACCTAACGCATTTCTTACCAGTCAACACACAGACATCATGATTGCCTAAGAACTAGAACTAACAACAACAAAAACCAAGGAACAAAACACCCACCCAAGAAGACAAGATCAGCTATCATAACTGAGAATTACAATCTGCACAAATCCAGATACACAGATGCCAGTTTAAAACACAGTCAACAACAGCCAGGAAATGATGTCCCCACTAGTGTCCAGCAACCCTACCACAGGAGGCCATGGGTATTGTGACATAGCTGAGGCAGAAGAGAAATATTTTTAATTAACATTTATTAATATGATAGAAGTCCCTTAAGAGAAACTGAATGAATCTACTAAGGAAATCTAAGAAAAGACACAGAAAAAACCCAGTGGAAGGAAATGAATAAAACAGTTCAAGATCTGAAATTGAAAATAGAATCAATAAAACATCACAAATGGAGGGACATATGAAAGTGAAAAATATAAGAACATGAACAGGAACCTCAGAGACAAACCTCACCAAAAGATAAAATCTTAGTCATTGAAGACACAATAAAGAATAGAGTTCTTGTTCAAAGAAAGTGTTAAATCTAAAAAAATGCTCTCAATAAAAATCATGCAGAAAATCTTGGACTATGAAAAGACCAAACATAAAAATAATAGGAATGGAGGAAAGAGAAAAGGCTTCTGTTTCAAAGCACAAAAACCATTTTCAATAAAATAAAAAAAAATACTAACCTAAAGAAGACAGTAAAGGATCATATAGAACATCAAAACACAAAATGTACAGAACAAAGAAAGAATATCAAAAGCTGCAAGGTAAAGAAACCTAGTAACATCTAAAGGCAGATCTATTAAAATAATAACTGATTCCTTAACAAAGACCATGAAAGCCAGAAGGGCTAGGACAGATTGCTATAGATTCTAAGAGACCATAGATGCCAGCCAATACTACTATCCCCATCAAATTTTTCAATTACAATAGAGGAAGAAAATAAGATATTCCATAATAAAACCAAATTTAGTCAATATCTATCTACAAATCTAGCTTTACAGAAGGTGCCAGACAAAAAGCAACCTAAAGAGATTAGCCATACCCAAGAACACATAGAAAAGATCATACACCATTATCAAGTAGGCTTCATCTGAGATATTCAAGTATGGCTAGGTTCAAGAACACAAGTGACTTCTCATGCTAGCATTGATGTGGAGCAAGGGGAATACTCATTCATTGCTTGTGGGAGTACAAACTTGTACTGTCCCTATGGAAATCAGCATGGCAATTTCTTAGGAAGATTTATCTCAAAGTCCAGCTACACTACTCTTGGGAAGATAATAAAAGGACACGTTCATTCTACCACAGAGACAGTTTCTCGACCATGTTCATTGCTGCTCTATTCACAATAGCCAGTAATTGGAAACACCCTAGATGTTCCTCAACAGAATGGATAAAGAGAATGTGGCACGTTTTAAAATGTTACTTGGCCATAAAAATTGAAACCTTGAAACTTTCAGGTAAATGGATACAATTAGAAAAAATTTACTCTGAGTAGTTTATCCCAGAATCGAAAAGAGAACTATCATACATATTTGGTTATATGTGGATATTAACTGCTACGTCAATGATGGTAAAGTTACAGTCCACAGAACCAAAATGAGTTGGTATTAAATAAGAGATAGCTATCTCTTCATTAGGAAAGAGGAATTAGAATAAGTAGTTATAGATGCAGGTTGCAACATGAAGGTCAAGTAGGGAGGGAGGATGTGGAAAGGAACAAGGAGACAGATAAAATTAAGGGTCATTTGAGGAGTAGTGTGGAAGTCTAATACAACAGAAGTTTTTATAAAATATGTACATAAATGAAGACAGTCTATATTAAATCACCAAATAATATGGGAGACTGATCCTCAGCTGGCTATCTCTTGACACCAATTGAAGCTTCCAGAATTGGGTTTTATCAAATAGAGTTGCTGGCCAAACAGGTCTCATGTAAATCCGCAGACAACCCAGGATGTTACCAAGACTAAGCTTGCTCTCCACAAACTAAAGGCAAGGACCCATTCCTAATGCTAACATCTTCACAACTCATTGAACCTGAAGATGCTGAGCTTATGCCCACACAGAACCCTCATCCCTAAGTTCTGGCATCTTTGGTAAAAGAAGGTATTCTGCGTGTCACTGAAAGAGAAACATAAATACCAAACTACCTGCAAACCATTTGATCAACAATAGTGTGTGTGCTACCTGCAAGATAGACTAGGACAATGGTGATCTAATTTTTTTCAGTGTCCAAGCAGTATCTGATTTAAATTAAAGCACACTCCACAAGCTAGAACCCGTACATGAAAGTGCTTGGATGACCAAGAGACTGAGACTACAAAGTTCAGAGACCTAGAGTGAAACCAAATACTACTGTTCAACAAAAAAGTTGCAAAAAAATGACTTCTAATGGCATTCTCTTTTAGATAAGTGCTTTGCTCAGTCATCTTCAGAGAAGCTTCAACCTTCAGCATATGGGAACAAATACAGGAATCCACAGACAATGTGAAAAGAATCAGAGACCTTAGAACACTCAACTATTAGCAGGGTGTTTCCATAAAATCCTTCCCCTCAAGGCTCAGAAAACCCTGCATAAGAGGAGGCAGAAAGAGCCTAAGAGTCAGAAAGGATAAAGGACAACAAGGATACAAGGTCCACTAAAACAACATGATCAAAGTTCATAAGAATTCAGAGACTGGAGTAGCATGCACACGATCCCTGCATGGGTCTGCAGCAGGCAGGTTTTCTTTGCTTCTATTATAGCTTCCAATTTAGTGTTTTTATGGAATTCCTGAGTGTTTCTTGTGCCTGCTCTTGGGATCTTTTTTGTCTCTTTGTTTTGTCTGGTTTTGATATGCAAGTTTTGTTTTATCTTATTCATTTTATTTTATTTTATTATTGTCCCTTAGCAGCTGGTTTTCTAATGACAAACAGAAAGGAAGTGGATCTGGAGGGTAAATGTGATGGGGAACACCTTGGAAGAACAGTAGGAAGGGAAATAGTAATCAGGATATATTATGTGAGAAAAAAACTATGTTCAATGAAAAAAATACGAAAATGAAGAAATACTAAATTTATCTCATAAGGCTATTTTGAGGGTTAAATGAGTCTATATACATAAAGCATTTAAAAGAATACTTGCCATGTACTACATAAGTTGTAATGTGCCTATTTTTGCTGTTACTGTTAAAACAAAGAGGAAATGCATGTATTTCCAACACAGTTGAATGTATTACTATATTATACAGAATAGTGTATTTTAAGTATATATTAGATTCTTATAAAGTAGCAATTAGAGTTTGGCCTTCACAGAGGTAATAACATTTTAGTTTATATTTGATGAATGTGTGGAAATTGGTTAAATAAAGATGATTCATCTCTGTTGTTAACTTCACTGAATTTATTATAATCATGAAAACACACCTCTAGCCATGTCTAAGAAGTTATTCCCAAAAAGGTTTAACTGAAGAATGAAGACCCACTTTAAATGCGGACAGTACTATTCCATTGTCTGTAGCTCAGCACTGAATACAAAAGATAAAGTGAACTAAACACCAGCATCCATCTCTCTCTGCATCATGACTACTGATGCTACTTGATAACTTCCTTATATATTTGCTGCATAACTTTCCTTCAAGATGAACCATATCTTTCAATTGTGAACCAAAATAAACCATTCCATCCTTAAATTATTTTCTCAAATATTTTGTTAGTATATTAGACAAGGGACTAAAATATATAACCTTTTAAAATAATATGAATTTTTTTCTTAAAAATATTCAGAGATATGCAAAATATGACATGTTTAGGAAAGCAAAATGACCAAAACGTGCTGAAATCAAATTTTGTTGGCTGGGTAAGACTTTAGACACAGTTGCTTAGATGATCAGAAGGCCTGACCTTTAAGAAGCTAGGCTTACGTGTAGGATAAATTTTATTTTTTTCTGAGCTCAATATTGAATTGAAGGCTAACTTGCTTTCCAACTATCATCAGTTGGTAGTTTGTTTCTTAGAAAACTATGTAAATATGATTTCAAAGCCATTTTGAGCTCTTTTAGGAAGAACACATCAATTTTGTCAGTGATCTTTGCTTTGGGCATGAGAGTGGGAAGGGTACATTTTTATAAATCTTTTTTTAGTAGTATATAGTGAAAATGCTTGAGTCATGTAGAGAGTTTCAGATAGAAAGGGCACTATGTCAGAAGAAAAGATGGATTACAGGCTATTAGAAACACAGAAATGTGAGAGTTTATTTTATTTCACTAGGCATGAAATTATTTGGTCTTGAAGGAGCATAGCTTCAGCATGAACAGAAATGAGCAATTAAATTCTAAACATTTATCAGATAAAGTCAGTAGAACTTGTGATTTACCAGATATGGTGGAAGGATGATGGAAAGGAAGATATCAAGATCAACTGGGATTTGTAATCCCAGGATAAATGTTAGTACAACCTGCGAGAAAAAAAGGAATTTCATCAGCATTAAGATAATTAGTCTGAATTGAACTTGTTGAGTCTGAGGGTCTTAGAAGACATCCAGATAAAGGTATATGCATACTTTGTAAAAAATAAGTATTAGTGACAATATTCATATAGAATATTTATAATAGAAGGAAAAGTTGAAATAATTGTCATGGATGAGATTACTTAGCAAGTGTGTAGATTGAGAAAGGATGGTGATACCTTCAGAAATGAGACTAAAGAAATAATAAAATATGGGTCACAAATCAAGAATTATTTGTATCATATAACCATATAAGAAAATTTCAAGAATAGAATAGTAAACAATGCCAAATGTTATAATGATTTTAAGCAAAACTAAAACAAAAACAGTGTTCATTTTGTTTGAGATGTGACTGTTAAGTGGAGACCTTAATCAAGGCTGCTTCAGCCCTGTGGCAAGAAGCAGAAATGAGATGATAGTGGATTGAAAGGCAAAAAAATAGCTATGATCTACTAAGCATGCAGAATATTTCATAGTTTATGATCTTTTTATTTTTAATAATTCCTTGAGAATTTTATGCAAAGATTATATTTGGTTCCTCATTCAAGTCCTGTCATAAACATATCCACCATCACTTTTTTACCCACCTAAATTTGTATCCTCTTTTTCTGTGTTTTTTTAAATTCATCAAAATCTATTTATATTGCCCATATACTCTTGAATGTGTAGCCTTTCACTTGAATTGTGGTCAACGATTAGTCAAGATGCAGGGAATAAAAGAATGATGAATGTCCCTCCCTAAATAGGACATCTGTGTCATACCCTTACTTTCCAATGTTCCAATGTTCCATTGCAGAGGAGGACATGGGAAGAGTTTAAGAGCCAGAGGTAGTGGATAAATATAGGAAACAGTATTTTCCAGTTGCACATATCAATCACTCCAGTTGTGACATCATATATTTTCCAAGTTTTATTTCAAGACAGAAGAATGTGCATGTGTACAGACATGACAAGAATATGTGAAAAGTCTATTTCTCAACATTTATGCTTTTTAAAGACATACCTGCAAAGTGGCCGTGAAGGGGGGGAGTAGGTGTCAGATTGCAGATATTATAATATTAAGAAAAATAAATATTTTATACTTAGAATGACTTAGAAGTGGAAATGAACATTTCTCTTTCTGTTTATAATGTTGTCTTAAGAAAATATTAAAGATTAATTTATATGAGTTTAATTACAGATATATTTGATAACACTGCTGAATATGCATAAACTTAGAAATACACCAAGATGAAAAGTTATCTGCTCTTTAGAATAGTTGAAATAATAAAAGCATGTAAAGTGAAAAGGGTACTGGTCTAAAGAGAGTACCTTGAAGAAATCTAATATTTAGTAGACAATTAGAGGTGAGGCAGATCATGAAAGGGGAGAATCTGTGATATAGGTCAAATTAGAACAAATTGAATATAGTGCTGTGAAACATTGAGAAGAGACTCTTAAGAAGCATAAAAGAGTCAGCAGAGTGCAAAACAGAAAAAGGGATTGTAAAGAAAAACCTTGCTGTGTGTAGCAAATTTTGTAGTAATTGAAGAACAATAGAATTCATTCCTTATATGGGTGCTAGCCAAATATATTAAGAAAACAACAGTGCCAGGCATGGGAACCCTTCTTTTAAGTTATTGATCAAGGAATTTCAAGAGACTCCAAAACCATATAAGCTACTGTGGCCCTTGGAAATTGAAGGTAATGCCCCATTGTTGAAGATATCCTAACCTTGAGCACAGGACTTAGCGGAATTGATCTGGAGAAAATGGTAAAGTCTAGCTGCTGAGGACTAACTCTCATAGTAACAGAAGGAGATTGGCAAGCAGCCAAGGGAAAAATAGTACTACCCAGTTGTAATGCCTTTAAACCACAGCAACGACTGGCATGGCAAGACTGTATACAATCATGACACTCACCTCCTTTGGGTAATCAGCCAACATTTAATAGAGATTATGTCCGCTCAATAGGAAGCAATTAATAAGCCTAATCCAGTACCTGTAGATGATGAGGTTAAGGTTCCTAGAGGAGAACATATTACTAACCCTTTCTTAAATTAGTATAACTTCTTAATGCATTCTCAATAGTGATCCTTAGAGTCACAGTTAAGTATAGCTCTCAACTCTCATCAAAGAAGCTTCTCTTTGCAGCTGGTAGAGATCAGTACAGAAAACCTCAGCAGTCGGAAAGGCACAGAGTACCTGACTGGGGGGTACCCAACTCCAGTTGACACAACCACAAAACAACTCCAACATGGAAGTCTCAGAAACAGTGAGTGAAAAGATTTTAAGAGCCAGAAGACCAGAATGTGCACTTTAAGGCAGTCTTCTATTTATGATAGAGAAGTTGCACACATGAGATCTCTCCAGTGTGGTTACCTAAGCAAGTCTTACATAATGTTGAAACCAGTTCACATGCCAATACAGAAGGGGAAAATCTCACAAGGCCCCACACACAAGTGAACCGATATAGAAAATTAATGGCTGTTAAGAGAGGAAAAATCAGTCTTCCCCAGAGAGCCTTCTGATAAGTTATCCAGTCCCAAATGATCAGCCCTAAATGAAGACACATATAAGCAACAATAAATGAACTGAACTGGCTTCATTTAAAAAATTGTGTATATGTACACACACACACACACACACATATATATATATATATATATATCAATAATAAAGTATAAAAGGTCATGAATTTTAGAAAGAATGGGGAAGAGGACATGAAAGGAGTTGGTGGAGAAAGCAAAGCTGGGATGATGTAAATTCAGTACTCATGTACAAAGTTCTCAAAAAAAAACCCAAAATTTATGATGGCAGTAAGTCCAAATGTGAGTGTATATTAAAATTTTACAACAAGTATAGAAATTCTTCTAGGAGCTTAGCTTGAGGAGAAGCAAATTTCTAAATCAAAAAAATTTTCACCTTAAGAGAGAAGTTTAATTCAGGATGAGATGCATTAGAACTAGTTGAAGGTCATTTATATATATATATATATATATATATATATATATATATATATATATATATATATATATATATATATATGTATATATAAATAATATATATAAATAAAATATATAAATAAATATATATATGTATGTGTATATATAATTTTATTTACTTATATTTATATTTATAAATCATCATTATAATCACAAAAGAAAAAAGGAAGTAGTTGAGGCAACAAAGACCTACATAGGGAAGTAGAGAAAGAAGTGATCCAAGAACTGATTGAGTGTTAAAGGGGAAATTATTGAATAACAAGAGTTCAAACAAGTTTCAAGATTGATATATTATTTTTTCTAATAAAATGATTTTTGTGCCAGGCGGTGGTGGTGCACGCCTTTAATCCCAGCACTCAGGAGGCAGAGGCAGGCGGATCTCTATGAGTTCGAGACCAGCCTGGTCTACAAGATCTAGTTCCAGGACAGGCTCCAAAGCCCCAGAGAAACCCTGTCTCGAAAAACCAAAAAAAAATATTTTTATATTTAAATTTTGACTGTTTTAAAATTGTGTATACTTATAGAGTTATATTTGATTAAATAATAAAATTTTTATCAAGTAAAATAGTAAAATAAAGGTTTTAACATTCACATCTCTTTAAACATTAAAACCAGATAATATGTTGTAACAACTATACACACCTGTGTGGTACAATGTTGTATTTCAGTGTATGCACAAAATGCTTATTGATGTATTCAAACTCATTAAATTTTTCCATGTGTGTATCAGTACTTTGAGGAAATCATCCATGTTCATGGTGGTTTCTCTATGGGCACTCACCAGTACTTTAAGCTTGGATACTTCTAGCTTCCCTTTTCTAGATAGTCATTATGAGCTTGGAACTGCAGACAGCTGGAAACTGGGGAAGTGGCAGTCTGAAGGTGAAGCAATGTGTGTATACTTTTGATCACCATCCATATTAGACACTACCCAGTGGCACTGCGAAACACAACGAAACCTCCAATTCACATCCCTCCAGTTTCTTCTTCAACTTCTCTGTTTCTTCAGTAAGAATACAAGATGCCCATGGTGACAGTGACTAAGAAACCCTGACATAAACCATTATTTATCTATCATATTGCAATTTCAAATGATGAAATTCCATTTAAAATGATAATTCCTTTACACATTTAAAGGATCCTATTCTTCTCCCAGCCATATAGATAAAAGTAACTATGACTAGGAAAGATTTCCAGTTATTTCTTTAATTACAGAAACTCCCAGACTCTGCAATTCTACTATGATTCAAAGGAGATGAAATTGAGTTAATACATTTATGTCTAACAGAAAAAATATAAATAAAATTTGGGAAGTAATGAGAAAGATACCTTATTTAATGTTTGTGTTCGTGTGGTTTATTTGATGTTTTCACTAATGGCTGCAGTAGCTTACCTGATTAGCTTAACTAATTAAGCAGAGCTGACCCAAGACAGAGCTTAAATTTTACTGGAAGAACAAGAATTTGGTGAGCCTTTCTGTACTTCACTGGTGTTTTTGGTGCTCTATTGGTTCCATCTTATCCTTACCAGAGTTAAGGGAACGTTATCAATTGTAGTAAGAATTGAGCTCTGCTGGATCTCAAAGGAAAACTTAAGATGGGAATGAACAAAATCTAAAAGAAGAGTAGCTAGGTAATGTTTCCCAGAAAAAAAAATGATGCAAATAATGCCATGATGGAAAGAAAGTGAGAAGCCTGGCTGGAGTTATGGCTGGACTGCTTTAGTATTTAAGGTGAGTGGTGGCAAGTTACAAAGAACACTGATAAGGTGAGCTGTAGATAGACGTGTGGTGAGTCTCAAATCCAAGCTTCATCCCCATCCTTACTTTGTTCACTTTTGTTTAAGGTTGGTACATTCACTAGGAGAAAAACGGACATGGAGATATTTTACTAAATAAGTGGGTGTAGTCCTCCAAAGCCCCTGGCTCTTTTAATCTTTCTGACCGCCCCCCCCCTTTTGCATTTTACCCTGGGTCTTCAGGTAGGTCCTATAGATGTATCATTTTTGGGCTAAACACTAAACCATCACTTATTTTCTGCATCTTGATAAGGTATGAGTCTCTATATCAACTGCTGCCTCTGCCAAAAGTAACATCTGTGAGTGAGTGAGGCTACGAGCAGAATTGCCTTACAGCTATAAATACACATATCTAAGAAGCAGTTTAACTAGTTGGTTGCTCTTTTAACAAAATGTCAGTAGTAAATTCCTGCTTGTGGACTCCTCTAAACCATAGCCTTTAGTGTTTATGGTACCAAGCTTATATTCGCTCCTATGGAGTGCGATTCAAAACCTCTCAGAAAGTCACTGGCTATTTTTCAATGCTGTTGTGCTACTATTGCATCCATGAACACATTTTTCCTGAGTGGTTGCCACTGTAACAGGCATGGTTCACAGGTGAATAAGGCTATTGACAGATTCTCTCCAACAGCAGCCTGCATAACACCTTCTGGCACTATTAATGCTGGCCAGCAGGAAGGAAGCTCCCAGATCTATTCCAAATTAGTTTCTATGTATCCTTTCTCCATGTGAATAGTGTCTTCAGCAGTACAGTATCAATGCATAGTTCTGGAGGGCAACAAAGAGCAATGGCAATAGCTTGCATTGTGTGGAGAGCTTCTGGGAACTTCCCAGCCAAGTGTTAAGGGAGGTATCTTAAACCTGGTACTGGAATTTTCATTTTAAAATCCAATACTTCTGGGAACAGTGCTTTCAACAACATATGGTACTTTGAATATAAATCTGTTTTAATTATTTTAGTTAACTTATAAAGTAGTAGGCTTATATATATATATATATCTTTTATTCACTCACTTTTTTCAGTAACTAGTTTATTATTTCTTTTCTTTTTGTTTAATACAGTATTTAGCTTCAAATTTAAACATATTTTTGATGATCTTCTTCCTTTTTCCCAAGTCCTTACAAATCCTCTCTCCCTCTCTACCCACTCACCTTTAAGTTCTCAAAAATCCCAATAGAACGTCAAAAGGCCCCCAACAAAGAAAATAAAATAAAACACTACCCAAATACAACAGCAATAATAACAAAACCCACCAAACTGCAACCAAATAGAAGCACAAATACAAAAAACTGTAGAGTCCATTGAATGTTGGCCAACTACTCTTGAACATGAGGACTTCCTGGATTGAATAGTATACCTGATGCTGCCGCATTGGAGAACACTGATTTTCTCTCTTCCAACAGGCATAAGCAAGTGGCAGATCAGTTGTTAACCTTTATCTCAGTGGCTAGATTTTCATTCATTCATTCATTTAAAAAATATAACAAAATAAAATACAAGATAAAACAAAAACATTGAAGCACAACATTGAAACAGAAACATTGAAGTTGGGCAAGAAAAACAGAAGGAAAAGAGCCCAAGAGAAGGCACAAAAAAATCAGATACTAGTCCACACACTCAGAAATGCCATAAAAACACTAAACTGGAAACCATAATGCAAGTCCAATGGACCTGGTGCAAGCCTGAGCAGATCCTGTGAATTCTGCTTCTGTCTTTGTCAGTTCTTATGAGCTTTATTCATATTGAATTAGAAGACCTCATTTCCTTTGTGGGCTCTATCTCTTCTGGCTCTTAACTCTCTTTCTGCCTCCTTTTTTGAGTGGTGCCCTGAGCTCTGAGGAGAGGGATTGAATGGAGACATTATATTTAGGGATGAGTGTTCCAAGGTCCCTCACTCCTTGAGTAATGTCTGGATGCAGGTCTGTGTATTAGTTCCCATCAGCTGCAGAAAGAGACTTCTCTGACAATGGCTGAACAATGCACTAATCTATGAGTATAGCAAGAATGCAGGAGTCATCTTGTCACTATAGTTTTAAGACCAGTATTATTTGATTTTCTCATAGGTCCCTAAGCTGTCTAATTTCAGTTTCTTGATTACCCAAGTACTGTAAGATACGGGCTCTAGCTCATAGAGTGGGCCTTAAGTCAAATCAATTATTGGTTGTTTGCTCCCACAAGCTTCACACCGCCCTTGCCCTAATGTATCTTACAGGTAATACACCATTGTAGATAAAGGGTTTGTGGCTGGCTTGGTGTTTGTTTCTCTTGACTGTCTCCCCAACCCCTACTTTTCTCCCATAACCACACCCTCATCTCTTTTTAAACCTTCCCATTCTTAGTATCAGCCATTTCTGATTTTGGTAGTCACTTGTATTTTACTGCCTTCCTCAAGACCCCTCCCCAACTCCAACTCCTACCATCCCATGGTTCCTTTTTTACTTGCTGGTTTATAGAGATACACAGAATTTAAACAAAAACAAAATCTGAAAATGCAGAGCAAAATGTGAAATGTAGTGTATATTAGTGTTTCCATAGTAACCGTGTCAGGCTAAACTTCTAACAGCAGTGAATAAGGGTTCCTTTTTTTCCACATCTTAGCCAACACCTTTTGCCATTTGCTTTGTTAATGATAGCTATTTTAACTGGAATTAGACAGAATCTCAAAACAGTTTTAACTTATGTTTCCTTAATGACTAACGATATAGAGTATTTTAAAAAATGAATGTGATATTTGTTTATATATTACTGCTTTCCCTCTCTGTGTTTTGCTTCTGCCAAATGAGGGGAAATGGAATAAACCTTGGATGTTTTCATTGGGGGATATCTGCTATTTTCTTTGATAGAGGGTCTCTCAGTAGCCTGGATCTTACAATTAGGCTAGGCTGAATGGTCAGCAAGACCCAGGAGTCCTGATTACCCAGTTCTGGGTTTCGAGTTCACACCACTACACTTTGCTTTTATCATGGGTTCTGGGGAACAAATTCAGGTTTTTCTGCTTGCATCACAACTATGTTACAGACTATGTTTACACTCCTGTCTCTTTAATGTTTTAGAAAATATAGCTCATACAGATTACACGTTTTCAATTTCAATAAAATCATTTATCATTTCTCCTGCATGACTCATGTTCGTGTCTCATCTAAAATATTCATCTGAAACATACCACGAACTCTCAATTCTATGGTTTATCCTAGAATTTGCCTATCTTAATCCTCAAATTTTGCTCAACTGGTGAAGGATGCAGTTTATATTTGTTGGTAATCAGGAAGAATGCAAAGGAAAAGAAATTTTCACTTACCTAACAGGTAGTATAACTTGGATAGGGAAGTTTTGTAGGTTGTGGGCAAAATGTAGGTATTGACAAAATACTCTGAGCCAAAAACTAATAGGTGTGGAACAGGTGACTGGGAGCACATGAAAGAACTGGCAGGACATGTTATTACAACCAGAATTATGATACTCGACCTGAAGAATCCAAAATTAGGGTGCTTCAAATTCAACTTGACATCCCGGCCTAAACAAATTATCTAAATATTAGAATTTAAATAAAAGAAGCAGAAAGAAATCGGGGCTACTGGGTTTAAAGTAGTCTTGAAGGATGTAAAAATACCTGAGGATAGACAAATTATCTTTCATGTAGACTTTGAAATCAAATTATGGGATTAGTAGAAATATGACAATGTGAGTAACCATTCTATGCCAATAATATTCTTGAATTATCCAATCATAAAGTCACATTTTCATACTTTAGTCATCTATCAAATCTTGGACCTCTCAGTAACATTGCATAGAAAATTTTATCTCAATATATATATTTTTTGAGAATATGAATATTTATTCCATAGCAAATTTAAGTATTTTTAAGGAATATTCCTTTTTATTTCTTCATAGAGCTATACATTTTTGTTCACTCCCTTCACTCCCTCCCCTCTCCCATTCTACCCTCTCCTGTCACCTCCATGCTCCCAATCTACTCCATAGATTTTATCTTTTCCTCCTTCCTAAGTATATTACTCTTAGGATACTCTTTGTTGTCTAGGTTCTCTGGGGTTGTGTTCTGTAGGATGGTTTATCTTTGCTTTATGTCTAAAATAAAATTTAACTATTAATTACAAAAAATAGATTAAGTGAGGAAAGAAATCAACATGGAAATGAGTGTTAGGTAGGAGGGCTTTTATGTTTTTATTTATTGTTAAAAGAAAAGTTTACATTTACTCCCCTTGTCCCAGGCCCTCCTGCTCCCACAATACTCCTCTTCTCTCCCCCTGTGTCCTTAAAAGGGGGCAGGGTATCCTGCCCTGTGGGAAGCCCAAGGCCCTCCCCGATCCATCCCGGCCTAAAAAGGTGTGCATCCATATAGACTAGGTGCCAAAAAGCCAATACATGCAGAAGAGATAGGTCCCTGTGCCATCGGCTTCTCAGTCAACCCCCCATTGGCAGCCATATTCAGAGATTCCGGCTTGGTCATATGCTCAATTTAGTCCTGGTCCAGTTGAATTTGATGAGCTCACAATGGATCAGGCACACTGTCTCAGTTGATGGGCCAGTCCCTCGCAGTCTTGACTTCCTTGCTCATCTTCTCTCCACTTCGGCTCTTTGACTGGACCTTGGGAGTTCAGTCCTTTATTCTGATGTGAATGTGGGTCTCTGGCTCTATCTCCATCCATCAGGCGAAATTTCTATGGTGATGATCAAGATATTCATCAATGTGACTATGGGACAAGGCTAGCTAGTTCAGGGACCCTATCCTCTGCTGTCCAAATACCTAGCTGGGGACATCCCTGTGGACACCTGGGATCCCCTCTA
>JAQHUG010000094.1:2086839-2114109 GCA_028555095.1 Dicrostonyx torquatus | reverse complement strand
TGTGTGTGTGTGTGTGTGTGTGTGTATGTGTGTGTGTGTGTGTGTGTGTGTGTGTGTGAGAGAGAGAGAGAGAGAGAGAGAGAGAGAGATTATTCCTGTCAAAAGTGAAGAACAATCTTATTTTGCCACAGTGTGATTTGGAATTCAGTACTATATAAGTTCAAATGAACTCTCTTCCTGTGTACCCGTAATAAGGGCTTTCCAGTTTTAAAGGACTCAGAAGTAAGTTGCCCCATTGCTTCTTTGTTTTCACCTTGCTTTCCTTTTCTGCATTTTTGTATGCTGTTTGCAGTAGCTTCACTCTACTGTATTTAAGAACACATTTTGCTTTTTATTGTCTGTGGTACACTCAGGTAACTTTTTAAATTCATTCCCCATTACTAAATAAGCCTTTTCTTAATCCTTCTTATTTTTTCCTTATTTATCTTTTGTGCAATGTATTTATCCAATTTTTCCTACCATTTTAGTGACATTTTAACTGCATCTTTTTGAGAACATTTTTTAGCTGAGCTTGTCTCCCCATCCGTGCATTCCCACCATTGGCCCTTGCAACCTCCCCCGGAAAAAAAAATGATAAAAGATAAAAATGAAAACAAGAAGCAAAAATCTTGCCATGGAAGCTGTGGTGTGTCATGGTGTGTCACGCAGTCCACCCTTTTGCCCAAAAGTCTTTACTTGCAAATGTTCATTGTAATGAGTCATTGGTCTGGTTCAAGGCCTCTGGCTTCTGTTATACTATGAGTACTGAATCATCACTGAGACTCCTCGTAAATATACGGTTGTTACCCTGTGTCATGGAGACCCTGCAGCTTTGCTTCAGCAAGACCAGCACCTTCACATTTTCCAGCACTTCTTAGATGAGGTCATGTTGTGGTGGGGCAACTCAAAGTCCTGGATCTGGGCCTGGGTATATCTGAGTTATTCAGCCTGCCTGCTCTCCTACACTCACACCACCAGGGCCAACTCTCCCACGTTACCCAGAGGAGGTGCAGGGCCCAGTCTCCTGAGTACTGCAGCAGGCTTGGGGAGGGGCCTACTCTCCTGTACCAGCCCAGAAAGGCATAGGGCCAGCTCTCTGGTGTCCACTCCTCCAGGGCCAGCTTTTCCATGCTACTCTGTCAGGGAGCAGGGCCATCTGTTCCTTCTACCACAGGCAGTGAGGGGAAGGGTCATTGGTCCTGCACTCACCCCATCAGGGCTGGCCTACTACATCAGGGCCAGCTCTGCTATGCTGTCCAGGTAAGCTGCAGAGCCTGCTCTCCCAAGTGCTGCCATTTGTGAGGAGTGGTACCAGCTCTCTAACATGCCTTAGTTGACCAGGGAGGCATCCTCCCTCCCTCCTGCTCCTACGCCACCACATGGTAAGGCCAATTCTCCTGAGCTCACACCTTCAGGGCTGGTTCACCCTGACCACCACCACCAGAGCTATCTCTACTCTACTTCCCAGGCAGAGTAGGGGGCCAGCAGGCCAGCTCTCCTAGGTGATGCAGCTTCAGGGAAGCAGGGAGGCCAGCTCTTCCATTCTCATGCCCTCAGGGCTAACTCTCCCACTCTGACCAGGTGAGGAATGGAGTCAACTATTAGGAATGGAACTTTGTACCCATGACCCTTCTCTACATTGTGACTCTTGTTTGCTTGAGCATGCAAGATTCTTGCGCATATTGTCATGAACTCTGTGACTTTATGTGTACAACTGTCCTGCTGTATCCAGAAGACAGGCTTCCCTATTAGTCTTATACCATTTCAGGTTCTTTTTTAAAAAAAATTTAAATAAAAAATTATTTCTCACTTTTAATATTTATAGTTTTTTATTTATTAATTGTTTTTTATTGAGCTATAGTCTCAGAGCCTTGGGAAGAGAGTTTATGAAGTATATGTCTCATTTAGGGCTTAGTGCTCAACAGCCTCTTGGTCTCTATATCTTGTGTGTCTGTTGGCAGACCCACATTTGTTGATGTTCATTTGTTGACTGCCCTGACCCGAAATATTCACACAGAAACTGTATTAATTACAATACTGCTTAGCCTATTTGCTTATGCATATTTCTAGAAACCTCTTACATCTTAAATCAACCCATTTCTATTAATATTTGCATCACCACAAGGTCATGACTTACCAGCAAGTTTCCGGCGTCTGTCTCCTTTGGTGGCAGCTACATGGCCTCTCCTTGACTCCACCTACTCTCTCTCTACATCTCTGTTTTGATTTCCTGCCTGGCTTTACTCTATTAAACCATTGACTGAAAGAATCTTTATTCATTAACCAATAAAATCAACACATACACAGAAGAACTTCCCACATCACGTGTCTATGTTTTCATTACCATCTGTTGTAGAAGAAGCTTCTTAGATGAAAGTTAACGTATGCCTATAATAAATCATTGAGAGTAACTTTAATATTAGATCCACTTAAAAGAATGATAATAGTTGGTTCTTACCTATGATATCCTATTTAAATACAGGTTCATGGCCCAATAATGTCAACAGGTATGGGCTTTATCTTGCTAATTGAGACTTGGCTACTTCCATAACACTCTTGCTACTATTGCACCAGTCAGAATGTCTTTTCAGGCCGGCTATTATTCTAACTCAGAGTTCATGGCACGATACAGATATTGAATTATTTTCACCTCCAGTAGCATGTATAGAACATTCCAGCACTATGAAGGTGAGCCAGTAGAAATGAACCTTTCACAATAGTGCCAACTTGATATTTTCATGGTTTTGTGACTCAAGTATGTGGTGTTTTACATAATAGGGATGTATTGTCAAGTTCTGGAGGGTTCTTAATAGCATTAGCAATAGCCTGCACTATTTGGGAACTTAGGAAAGTTCATTGTACAAAAATTCCAAAAGAAGTAACCTGTTTATCAACTGGTCTTTTTACTTATTAGCCTAGAGTGTCTAGTAGGGACATAGCCATTCATCATGCTATAAGAGGTTAACTCCATTTGATTTCTCTCTCTCTTTCTTATGTGTGTAGTATATAAGTATATAATAGGCAGACTTCCATATGACTTTTTGAAAGATGGTTTCTGTTATTAATCCCTTACTATAGTTCTTCCTCAACCAGGCCCTTTCATCCTCAGCCCCAATTTAACCTTCCCCTTCTACTTTAGTTTTTGGTGGCACATGCTGGTAGGATTTGCTGAAAGAGGCAGAGGCAGGAGGATCACGATTTCAAGGCCAGCCTGGGCTACGTTAGTTTTTCTGTCACTACATTCTACCTTTTTACATCAATCTTTCTTTCTAAGCTTAAGTTACATCACCTAGATAGATTGTCTCAAGTTCCACGCACTTACCTGCAAATTGCATATTTTATTTCCCTGTTATGCAACGACACAGATATTATGATAACTCATGAAATGAAAGATAATACTGTACAGTTAATTTTGTCTTTAGTTTTCCCTTCCATCTCATTCCTTTTTTCCATTTACTTAACCTTGATTTTCTTGTATTTATGGTCTCTACTAGTCCTCTGATTTATCTCATTATTTTATTATTTTCATATTTATCCTAAATAATGTTTAACAACATACCACATTCTACATTTGATTTTGCATTTTGTGAATTATGATTGTTTGTGATCCATTAGTGGACTAAAATGATTTTAAGCATATTTCCCTATCCTGAATGTTTTAGTGTTCTTACTATTATGTTTGACTCCTCATTGGGGGTTTAGACTTTTGAGAGTTGCCCACATTGGCTTCCCAAGTGCTTGCAACAGTTTTCAGTCTCACCAACAGTAAATTAGATTTTCCCTTTCCTCACATCCTTGTCAGCATTTCTTTTTCATTGTTTTCTTGATTCTAATAATTTTGACTGGGTAAGATATAATCTCTATGCAGTGTGAATTTTGCATTTTTAATTGATTTGGATGTTGAACAATTTTAGATATTCCTTATTCATTATATTTCTTTTTTTAAAAATGCTCTCTTAATATCCACTGCCCATTTTGCAACTGTGCTGTTTGTTTGGTTCACTCTTTGTACTTTAGAATTTTTATATATTCTGGATATTAATCCTCTGTCAGATGTATAGTTTGCAAAGATTCTCTCCCTCTCTGTTAGTTTTCTGTTCATTCAGATATCTTCTTATCTATGTATATGGCTTTTTATTAGTTTTATGAGATCCCATTTATCAATTTTTAACCTTAACTGCTGAATGTATGGAGTACTGGAGAAATCCAGTCCCAAGATGTCAGTCCCAAATAAAGAAGACACCAGAAAATGGAAAGATCTCCCTTGTTCTTGGGACATGGTAAAAATGGCCATCTTACCAAAAGCAATCTACATATTTCTTGCAATGCCCATCAAAATCTTAGAAAAATCCTTCACAGAACTTGAAAGAACAGTACTCAACTTCATATGGAAAAATAAAAAGCCCCGAATAGCCAGAACAATCCTGTACAATAAAGGAACTTCTGGAGGCATCGCAATCCCTGACTTCAAGCTCTACTACAGAGTTACAGTACTGAAAACAACCTGGTATTGGCATAAAAACAGAGAAGGAGGACCAATGGAACTGAATTGAAGACCCAGAAATTAATCCACACTCCTATGAACATCTAATTTCTCATTTTGTCAAACATTCAACTCAAAATGCATCAAAAATCTATCCATACAATCGGATACACCGTAACTGTTAGAGAAAAAGGAGAGCATATGCTTTGATGTGTGGGCATGCAAGAAATTTCTAAATAAGACTCTAGATCCACAGCAAATAAGACCCACAATTAACAACTCGTATTTTATGAAATTAAAAGGCTTCTCTACAGCCAAGGACACTTCTTTTTTTGAGTGAATAGGCAGCCCAGAGAACAGAAGAACACCTGGCCAGGTTTTCATCCAAAAAAAAAGATTAATGTGTAGAACATATAAAGGACTCACAAAATTAAATGTTTTACCAGTCCTTGACTTCGAAAATGGTCTCTCTGTGCTACAGATTGTTTTGTGGTTCTAAAATAAATAAAAGAATTATAAAATTAAACCCATCATTGATTTCTGAAATGATCTCCATGCGCTGCTGCAGGTTGTGCATAGGAATTGTGTGTGTGTGTGTGTGTGTGTGTGTGCGATTAAAAAATGGAGCATGAGATTGAAAGTGAGTGAGGAGTGGTAGGAGGAATTGGGGGTGAAATATATGAGGTAAAAAATGATGTAGATACAGTATTACTGCATGCAATTCTCAAAAATATAAAAAAGAAAACAAAACTTTTCTATAGTTAGCAATTAACAGCTCACAACTGGTCAGTCTGCAAAGAATAAGAGACTGCAGAGTTTTCAGTCCTAAGTGAGACATATATATCTTGCCTTTGCCACTCAAATCTCAGGGATCATTCAAGAAGAGTAAGCAGAAAGATCGAAATAGCCAGTTGTGGTATATGACGCATTGAAACAGTGCTTTATATATGCAAGGCAGCTGCACGAATGAACTGGTTGGAATGCAAACTGTACAAGATCAGGTCAGACAAAAATCTCAGATTCCAGGGTAAGATTGTCAGGATGGTCCATGCCTAGCTGAGGAACTATTGGTAATACTTACTGGAGAAAGGAAGTTATTTTTTTTTCAGGGATGCAGTGGCTGCAAGACTCTTCCTGTTCCAGTAGATGGCTCTATACACTTGAACATACTAGCAGCATCAAGTGAACTCCATGGGTTAAATTTTAAAAAGTAAAGAACACATGAAATTAAGAGGGAATGGTGGTACTGGGAATAGGGGACAAATATGGAGAGGACATGATCAAAGCACATTTTATGCATTATAAAAATCTCAATCAATTTTTTAAAAGAAACCAAACAACACAACTTAAAAAATGATCTTGGAACTAAGCAAAGAATTCTCAAATGAAGAAACGTAAATGGCTAGGAAATACATGTTAAAATGTACAACCTCCTTAATAATCAGGGAAATGCATGAAAATTAACATACTTTAAGATTCTGTCTCATCCCATTTAAAAGGATTTATTTATCTTTCATCATTAGGAATACAAAAGATAAAAGTTGGCATATGAATGACATGTTGATGGGGGTATAAATTAGTTCAGCTTCTTTGGAAATCTTTCAGAGGTATCTCAAAAATACTAAAAATAAAACTAGCAAATGTCCCAGCTATAACACTATTGGACATATACCCAAAGGATCTTATATCCCACTACAGAGATATTTGCACATTCATTTTCATGACTCCTATATTTATAATAACAAAAATAATTCATCTAGATGTCCATCAACAGATGAATAGATAAGAAAATGTGGTACATATACACAATAAAATATTATATAGCTAAACTGTAATGAAAATTAACATAAACTTTGCAGGTAAAAGGAGGATATTTGGAAATTTACTGAGGAAAGGAACTCAGGGTCAGAAAGACAAAATTCCTATGTGCATTCTGATATGTGTATCCTTGTTTCCAATCTTTCATTCCTTTTATTTAACTTGGAAAACAATTGGAAACCAGGAAATTACAAAGGAGCCTTTGTGAGTAACATGTTAAGGGAGGAGTTATAGCATATTAAAGGTAACACAGAATCAGAAACATGGAATACTGGGAGTAGAAAGACATAAGCAAGAACATGAGAAGATAAGGGAGGGAGAATAGTTAAGCCAAAGACAGAGGTATGAAAATCTATGTGAAAGTCTGCTATTCTATTGCCCAATTTAAAAAATATTTGGAGAGCCAGTACGACAAATGTGAAATGAAAGAAGAGGGAGGAATACTAGGAGTTAAAGGATTAAGCAAGGATGACTGCATGTCTGTAAAATTGGAAGAGGAATGGGTAGTAGGTAGGAAAAAGCTGTATGAAAATTCTCAATTTAGCAAAATTAATTTGAAAATATATAACATTTGAAATGAATTGAAACATAATTATCCTTTGTGGTTAAGAAAATTTTCTGCCAGAATTGCTTACTAAATAAAATCACAGTGAATCGCATGAGATAACTCCCTATGATTTATAGGATCAGGAGGCTCCAAAACAACAAAGGATATTGCTTTCCCTTGGTTGCCAACCATGACAACGTGATAAAGCCCTACTGCTGAAGTCATCACATATTTTGGTTACAGGATGTAGAAAAAGAATAGATTGAAAACTGACCAGGACACCCCTCGTACTGGCTAACTTTAAAAGTGCCAGAGAGCACTATGCACACTGCTGGGAAAGAAAATCTAGAGTGAACTTTCCTAGCTCTAGGACCTGTGTGCTGCAATAGCGACCAGCTAGACAAGAAGTGCTAGTTGGTACAATAATGGCACCTGTTTATGGGAGTAACTAACTTTCCATTTGATTGGATTTAAGACATGTTCCAGAGAAGGATATTTCATGTCCTGATCTGTAGTCCTGGTCAAAGGTCCATGGCTGAAAATGACAGAGACCCTAAGACAGAATCTACAATTTTTAGTTTAATAAATGGTCACGCTGTAGAAATCCTGTCCAAGTATTTATGTTGATATCCATAGTCCTGTGAGGCTGTCAACCTTGATCAAAGAAGCTTCTTTTTGTAGTGGACTATATATAGTCAATGGAAAGAAGCATAACATATTGGCAAGCTGATAATAAGATACTGAGTGCTCAGCCCTAAATGGGATGTCCGTATCAACCTCAACCCCCCAGTCAAGACACATTGTAGAATAGGAGATAAAAAGAGTATAAGAGCCAGAGGAAGGGGAGGAATTCTGTGAAGTGCTGTCTTCTGGATATGACGTATCTATTATAGTCATAAACTTGTACAAGCTGTGGTTACCTGCAAAATACCTACACTAGATCAAACCATTACAGTTCTATCATAGATGATATAGATGCTCTCTAAGACCATCCCTAAGTGAGGGGTCATTGGCAGATGATAATTTCATTGTATGTATGTATAAATTTCTCAAAAATAAAGAAAAAACTTAAATGGTTTTATAAAAAAGAGTAGTAGACTCCACAATAGAAAAGACCCAGAAGTAAAATTGGAAAAGATCTCCAATCCAACAGATGAACAAACTGAATCATATAAAGACAAAAATAGAAAATGTGAGGCAACATGACTCATGCAAAATATCACAGCCCTTTAATAGATAAATTCAAATATATTTAAATGCATAAAATATTGGATGAAAATTTCAAAAGTTTACTAGTTAAAACAAATCAATGAATTCAAAGAAAATCCAAATAAGTAACTGAATTCAATTTGAGATCTAAACAGGAAAATTAGCAGTTTAGACTAGAAATTCAGCAAAGTGGGTGAAAAAATTCCTAACATGGAAGAAGGAAATCAACATTTGGAGAAGCAAAGACTGAAAACATTGAAAACAAAAAACTCAGTGGACTAAGTAAAAAACACAGTGGAAGGCATTACTGATAAACTAGACTAAAGTACTTGTTACTTTTCCTAATTCTGTGCTGAAAATCCACTGAGAAAAACAACTTAAAAGATAAAGGGCTTATTTGTCTCCCTATTGAATGGTAGAGGCCAACATAGAGCAGGACTCTGGCAGTAGGAGCAAGAGGTTAACTGGTGACATTCTACTCAATTAGGAAACAGAACGGTAAATTATTAGCTGGGCTGATGCTCAGCTCACCTCCTTCAGTCTGCAACGCCATGGAATGGTGCTGCTGACATTCAGCCTATATTCAGGATAGGTCTTCTCACTTCCCTGAATTTATTCTAGATCATTACTCACAGATATGCCGAGAGGCTTGTCCTCAGTCTGATTCTAGATCCTGTCAAGATTGCAATCAGTGTAAAACATTACTCCAAGCAGAAAAAAGAGTATCATGGACAGAAAAGCTCTACAGTTAAACACCAAGTAAAAAATATAGATGGCTACAAGCACAAGAACTCTGCTATACTTTCAAACCTAAAACCCCACAATATATAAGAAGAAGCTGAATAAAAAACCCTAAATATCTAGAGACTATATACAATTGTATTAATTAAACTGCAGCAGAAAATGTTCCCAAATTTACAGAAAGAAATGTACATTCAAATGCAAGATGCTGGTAGAATGCCAAGCAGATATGAACAATTAAGAAATTATCTACAACGTATTATATTCAAGTAGTCAACAATATACTGCAAACATTTCTTAAATCTGCAAGAAAATGCCATTGTAAGATAAAATAACACAATAACATCAGATCTTTCATCTTCAAATATTGACAGGGCTGGCAACACAGAGCCTTTGAGAGAATGCTTGCCTAGCAAACAAAAAACCATAAGTTTGGTCCAAAATACCGCATAAACTAAGTTTAGTACTGCATGTTTGTAATCATAGCACATGAATTGTGAAATCCGCTGTATCAAAAGTTCAAGGTCAGGTCATCTTTGAATACATAGTGGAAATGAATGAACTGATACCTAGCCACTAAGATATCAATAATTGAACTGTCACATTGTCACCTAGATCTGCTGAGAGAGGGAAAATCAGTTATCTTAAATAGGATGACGCTGGGTATATCAACCACTCGAGGGCAGGCCTCTTGTTTATGAGGATTTGGCCAGTATATAATGGACTCCACAGTTAGTTATGTGTGCTTTTCTTTGGTTACAGTTTGGTGTTATGTTTTGTTTTATTTTTTTCTGGAGTGGTGGTTTTTTGTTCTGTTTTCTTGTTTTTTTTTTAAGGAGGATGTGTTGTGGTTATATTGTGTTTTGGATTTGTTTCTTGAGAAATAACTTAATGTTGGCTGGGCAGGGACAGAAAAATGAAAGATTTGGAAGGACGTTGTGGAGGGAAGAATATGATTAAAATCTATTTAAATTTAAAAATTATTTAAAATAATATATAATAAAACAAAAATAAAAACATAGCATATAGAAATTAATGAAATAGTTCAAAGCATGAAAATAAATAAATGCTAGCCAATAAAAACTGATTAATGTGAATTTTACTTAAGTTGACAAAATACAAGCTATATCTATGCAATAGGATAGAAAAAAAAGTTTATTTTTAAAAAAATGATGACTATTACTATAAGAGAAATAGCTAAAGAAAACAGAGATAAAACTTGGTTGTAATTCTTGCAAGAATAACCAGCCAAAACACCAGTGCCTAACTGTACCGCACTGCTTACACTCTCTGAAGTCACCTTTAGCCACTAGTGAAGTGTCTCATGTACATGTCCAATAACACCTGGAGAGAGAAGGTTCCTGATGTGGAGAAGAAATCAGAAAATGTATAAAGCATGCACAGAGAGTCAGTTGAAGAACAGTTGGCACTGAAGAGAGACAAAGTAATGTGGCATTACTAGAAGGTGAAACCAAGAAATATTCAACAAAGAGGGCAAAGCTTACCTCACCATTGCCTGGGTAAAACAAGGCATTACTAGAAGTATTCTATAGACCATAAACTGGGAAATTTAAACTCAAACACCTATGCATTCTGTGTGAGCTTAATACCTTTACCAATGAAAATTCTATAAATGGAAATGCCTATGCAGAACACATGCACACGGTAGTGGACTCAAACTAGGGAATTCTGGCAGAAATTAGATCACAGTCACAGAAATCTTTATATGTAGGACACCCTGAATTTAAGTCTTCAAATATCTGTACTGGAAGTTCTCCTCAGAATTTGTAGAGACTGACAAAAAGTTATTCCAATATTAGAAGAAAACCGTATCATACAAAAACTGACAGAGGTACTGTTTATTTGTATATTTTTATTATTTACAATTTTACTTTTTACTATTGTATTACCTGTTTTTACTATTGTCTTATTATAAACAGTTCTTAGTACTGTCCTATCTTTCTATACACCTATAAATGTATTTCTATTAACTTCTGAAACTGAAAACTCATTTTACCTTTGTACTGTTACCTTCTTCTGTCTCTTTCTTTTTACCATTAACTATTCAATTTTTTTTCTTTTCTCTTTTTTTATTGTTAAAAGAAAAATCCACATTTACTCCCCTTGTTCCCGGCCCTCCCGCTCCCCTACTACCCCACCGCCCCCCCTCTGCTTCCCCAAGGATGGGGCAGGATACCATGCCCTATGGGAAGCCCAAGGCCCTCCCCCCTCCAACTCGGTCCAAGAAGATGTGCATCCATATAGAATAAGTTCCCAAAAAGCCAATACATGCAGAAGAGATAGGTCCCAGTGCCATTATCATTGGCTTCTCAGTCAGTCCCCATTGGCAGTCACATTCAGAGAGTCTGGTTAGGTCATATGCTCATTCAGTCCTGGTCCAACTGGATTTGATGAACTCCCAATAGATCAAGCCCACTGCCTCTGTTGATAGGCCAGTCCCTCACGATCCTGACATCCTTGCTCATCTTCTCCTTCCTTCTGCTCTTCCACTGGACCTTGGTAGCACAATCCCTTGCTCTGGTGTGAATGTGGGTCTCTGGCTCTATCTCCATCCATCATGCAAAATTTCTATGGTGACGATTGAGATATTCAACAAAGTAACTATGGGACAAGTTCAGTTCAGGCACCCACTCCTCTGCTGCCCAAGTACCTAGCTGGGACTTCCCTGTGAATACCTGGAATCATATCCTTAGGTTTAAAAGATTAAAAACTAAGTTGTGTCTCAGTGGGATCCCACAAATCTCTAAATTTTGTAGGCTATTACCATTGGTTTTGGTTCCCTTCAAGAACTTGACAGTAAGTGCCTATTACTGAAGGTACCCCATACTTAATTCATTGAACAAGACAAACTAGCTGGTACTAACATGGAACCTTTATCTCTACTAGCTACTCTTCACAGTTCTGGAATGCAGCAATGTATACTACTGGATGAGAAAATTAATCATTAGTGGTACCCAATGGTGAACCCAGTGAATTAGAGCAACAACTTGCCAGGAAAGGTATGTCCATCCACAAGTACACTGTTATGGGGGTAATGAACTAAACTACTTTTTGATTTAATTTAAGGCATGTTCCACATATGACATATGACACTGCTTCCTGAAACCATTAATGAGGTCAAGAACATGAGACCAGATAACTGCATCTTTCCGTCCTTATCAGAAGAGCTACTACTTTACAGTGGATGGTGGCTAACAGAAACTCACCACTGGTCAACATGTAGAGAATAAGATTAGATTGTGAAGTACACAGCCTGAAGGTATATATATATATATATATTGCATCCCTCCTCCAAAGATTCAGGGATCACCATGAAAGCAGGTCCAGAAAGATTTTATCAGACAAAAGCAGTAATTCACTACAGCAAAACGATGTTTTCTGAACAAAATAAGGCAGTTACACAAGACATGCACAAGATCAAGCCAGAAAAAACATTTCAAACTATAATGGGGTGGTGTTCAAGCAGTCTCTCCATAGTTGAAGATACTTTAGCAATTGAGGGTTACTTTGAAAGGGGATCACTTTTCTTCTGTGATGAGGCCCTAAGAATCTACCCATGCTCTATTAAATGGCCTTATACCCATGCACATTTTGACAGTACAAAGTGGACTACATTGTTTAAAAAGAAAAGAAAACATGAAGCAAAAGAGAATAGTTTAGTGTTGGTAGAGATACAGCAGGACTTTTAGGCAATGAAAATGGGGAAGAACTTGATTACAAAATATTATATGCAAATATGACATTTCCAATCAATAAAAATGTATAAGCATTATTATCTCCAATCAGTCCCCTGTTAGCACTTGCTCTGAAATTTCTTGCAGATGCAAAGTTTGCAAATGTTTTCTACTAATAATAAGCAGTGAGAATGATGTTAAATAATTATACATATTACTCCAGTCGCATTTTCAAATACACAATTGACTGTGTACTACCCATCTCTAATGAGACATCTATAGCTCAAACCCTACATCCAAGGCTCAGGGAACATTGTAGACAAGGGACAGGAATGATTGTAAGAACTAGAGGGCCGTGAAGATTCCTGCAAACTAATGCCTTTTGAGCATGACAGAAGGTTGCACCTATGACCTCTCAGAAAATGGCTGCCTGCAAAAGACCTTCACAAAACCACACCAGCTATTCGAGGGAGAATAGCTAGCAAGCTCCAATTCTAGTTACAAAGATATAAGCAGTACATAGTTGCTGGAGGTTAAAAAGAGTCTATTTTCTTTAGAGGTATATCCTTAGATAGGTATATCGATGACAAAGTCATCAGTCCAACATCCATGTTTATATGGATATTGCTAATTTGACTCAGTAGGGTACAGACAGACACACAAACTTATACATACAAAAATCACAACAATGATATAAATTTAATAGGGGCATTGGGATATGGTAGGAGTTAAGGGGAGTAGGAATGGTGTACACAATAAAATCTCATACTCAAATATGAAATTCTAAAATTTCACATTGAATAAAATGTGAGAAAGAATATTAATAATAAAAGTTGTAAGAGAAAATGATAACTCACAAGAACAGAAATATGACAACAGCTGTAAATCTTATCAGCCAACTCTAAAGTCAGGAATGCATGGAATGATATGTTTCAGTACCAGAAAGTAAATGACTGTGAACTGAGACATGGAATGATATGTTTCAGTACCAGAAAGTAAATGACTGTGAACTGAGATATTGCTGTATGCCAAACCAATCCTTAAAATTTATTAGGAAATACTTCAAAGCAAGATAATCAAGGCAATTCATGAAACCAAATGAGAAAAGTAGAAAATAGAGGAATACAGTGCATACAGAAAAAAGAGGAAGGAGAAGAACAAGAGGAGGAGGAAGGGGGAGGAGGAGGAGAGGAAGGAGAAAGAGAAAGAGGAAGATGAACAAAAACAAGAACAAGAAAAAAGAAGGAGGAAAGTGTGGTGGTTTGAATGAAAATGCCCTCCCCCACCCCAAGCTCATAGTGAGTAACACTATTAGGAGATACTCTTAGTAGATGTGTATTTGTTGAAGGAAGTGTGACACTGAGGTTTGAGGTCTTGGATGCTCCAGCTAAACCACTATAACATTTTCTTTCTGCTGCCTGCTGATCTAGATGTAGAGCTCTCAGATACTTCTCCAGCACCATGTCTGCTTGTGTGCCACCATGTTTCTTACCGTGACAATAATGGACTAAACATCTGAAATTGTAAATTGATCTCAATTAAATGTTTTCCTTTATAAGAGTAGCCTCTTCATAGCAATAGAAACCCAACTAAGAAAAAGAAGAAAAAGGAGGAAGAAAATGAAGCAGAAGACAGTCTCATCTACATAAGCAAAGGAAAGTATATTTTAGAACAGGAATAAATGAACAGAAGGAAGCAGGGAAGAATCCATCATGTCCAATACTGTAAACTATAAAGTTGTGCTTAGAGTTGAGGAAGAAAAGAACTATAAATAAACCAACAAACCAGAGCAATAACCCACAAAATCACACATAATAGAAATCTTATCTCAAAAATAGCTTTATATGCCCATGGATTCAAATCACCAATTAAAAGATGCATACTTAGTAGATTGAAAATCAAATCTAGCCATTTCTTGTCTCCAATAATTATATTTCATTGGCAAAGATGTAAAATACCGAATTAAAGGATGAAAATCAACCTACAGATAACATTTTTTGGATTTTTAAAAATCTGTTTTGTTTTTTTAATTATCCATATATTCTAACCTTTAACATACTATCAGATGTGTAGGTGGCAAGATAGTTACCATTCTACATGCTGTATACTTGCTCAGTTGACAATTTCTGCTGCTGTACACAAACTTTAATTTCATAAAATCCCAATTTGTAACTCTTTATTCCCTGATCAACTGATGTACTGTTTAAAAGGACCAGGTCTATCCTTATGTCTTAAAGCATGCTCTCTACCATTTTCTCAAACAGTTTTAACATTTCAGATATTACATCTTTGATACTTTTGGTACTGATTTTCTGGTGAGACGTAAGGATCTTGGTTCATTATTTTACATGTAGCAATCCAATTTCCTAACTTTGTCTTTGTAGATGGTTTATTTTCTTCAATGAAAATATTTCTATAACAGTGGAAATGGCGACATCCAAACATGACAAAATAAGGCATAATAAGACAAAGGAGAAAGTACCATATTAAAGCTGAACATGGCAGAACAACAGAAGGAAAGGAGACCCAAGAATAGGTACAAATCAGAGACCCACTTGTTCTCATAGTCAATTATCCCATAAAAATACTAAACTGAGAGGTATAATAAATATACAGAGGACCTTGTACAGACCCCAGGAGGTCCTGTGCTTTCTGCTTCAGTCTCTGTGAGCTCATATGAGACTTGCTCAGTTGATTCAGAGGGTCTTTTTCTCCTGGTATCCTCCATCCCGTCTGGCTCTTACACTCTGTCTCATTTATCTCAGAACCCTGAGCTCTGATGGTAGGGGTTGAATGAAGATGTTTCTCTTAGACTCCCTCTCTATGGATAATGTCTGACTGTGAGTCTCTATATTCCCATCTGTTGCAGGAGGAAGCTTTTCTGATGATGGATAAATAAGGCACTGACCTATGAGTATAATGGAATATCATTAGGAGTAATTTTATTAATTCTTTTTATAGAACAGTGGTGTTTGGTTATACCCTAGATCTCAAGGCTACCTAGTCTATTGTTCTTGGTTATGAAACCATTGTTGGATATATGCCCTTTCTTGTGGAGTGGGCCTTAAATCAAATCAGACACTGGTTGACTTTGTGCACATGTTCTGCTCCGTCATGGCCCTAGCATATCATCCAGGCAGGGCAGATTGTGGGTCAAAGACTTTGTGGCTGGGTTGCTTTCCACATTTCTCTTTCAGTAGACTACAGAGTTCTTTTCCCCACCAAAGAAACTACAGCATATGGGTAAAGGCTCCATATAGGCATCAACTCAACATCTCCATGTTCACTTAGTTGTATCGGTATCATCCTTGACAATGGGACCCTACTGTCAGGTTAGCAAACCTTTGTCTTAGCAAGAGCCTTGGTGGTTTATGGATTAGCATGGAACTTCTTTGGCTAACAACTCAATTGAATGAAACCCAGTCCCACCACTGGAATCCTCACCTGGTGACAAGAGATAACCTGTGGAGACTCTATATTCTTCCCCTTTACTATGAATCCTCATTAGGGTCCCCTTCACACAGCCCAGGAAGTTCCATTGCACTAGGTTTCCACACCTTACCCCAAAAGCTTCCCATTTCCAGCTGTGTCTCCCTGTACTCTATCCTTCTACCCTATGACCCTACTTGATTCCCCTACTCCCATTCCCATCCATCCCAGTAAGGCACTGATATTTATTCTATTTTCCCCTCCTGGGGAGATACATGCATGCTCCCTAGACCACTCCTCTTTATCTAACGTATCTGGATTTATGAATTGTAGCTTGGCTATCATTTATTTATTGGCCAATTGCCCCTTATAAGGGAACACATACTGTATTTATCTTTAAGGACTTTGGTTACATCATTCAGAATGATTGACTTTTTTTGCCTGCAAATTTCAGTATGTCATTTTTGCCAGCTAAGTGGGTTTACTCTAAGATAATTTTATGCATTATGCTTATTATTTTACTTATTTATTTACTTTAATTGAGGACCCAGTTTACAGTTCCTCCTCTCCTCCCAGTCCCAACCTCCACCCACTTCTGTTCTCATCTATTCTTCTGTTTCTGTTTAGGATAGGGCATGAGTATTAATAAAACATGGCATACTAAGTTGCAGTAAGACTAAGCATCTCCCCACGTATTAAGGCTAGGCAAAGATGCCCAGTATGAGGAATTGGGTCCCAAAAGCCACTAAAAAAGTCATATACATTGCCTATTCCTACTCTCAGGAGTGCAGTCCCACAAGAAGACCAAGTGATACAGTTGATATATATATATATATATATATATATATATATATATATATAGAGAGAGAGAGAGAGAGAGAGAGAGAGAAAGAGAGAGAGTCTCTAGATCAGTCCCATGCAGGCTTCCTGGTTAGTTGATTCTTGAGTTTTCTTGTGGTTTCCTTGAACTCTCTGGCTTCTATAATTGTTTCTCCCCTCTTCTGGAAGATTCTCTAAGGCCTGTCTAGTGTTTGACTATGGGTCTGCATCTCTTTCCATCAGTTGGTAGGTGAAGCCTCTCTGATGAGAACTGGGCTAGTCACTAATATGTTCTCAGGAGATGGCCAATTCAGCATATGTATTCACTATTCCTAGGGTCTTTGCTGGGGTCATCATTGTGGATTCCTGGGAATTTCCCTTGTATCAGGTTTCCACCTGACCCTGGAATGAACCCTCATTCCAGTAGTCACTTTCACTACTCTCCCTCTCTTCCGCAGCCACTCCCACTTTTATTGTTCATGTTCCCATCTCCACCCATCATCAGTCTACTCATGAAATCTCTTCTATTCCCCTTCTGACAAAAATTTGGGCATTCCCTCATAGTTTCTGCTTGCTATCTATCAGCTAATAACCACTTATGAGTGAGTATGTACCATGTTTGTTTGTCTTTCTTGATCTGGGTTACCTCACTCAAAATGATTTTTTTCTAGTTACATCTACTTGTCTTCAAATTTCCTGATGTCCTGTTTTTAATAGCTGAGTAAAACTCCATTGTGTAAATGTGCCATATTTTATTTAGCCATTTCTTCCTCACTTGAGAGACATCTAGGTTGTTTACAGGTTGTAACTTAAGCTGGGGAGTTTGCATAGGACCGAACTAGGCCCTCTGTATGCTAGCAACAGTTGTATAGCCTGTATTGGTTGTGGGGCTCCTGGCAGTGGGACCAGGATCTATCCCTGATGCATGAGTTGGCTTTTGGAGTCTATTCCATATGGTGAGATGCCTTGCTCATTCTTGATGCAGGGGAGAGGGGCTTGGTCCTGCCTCAACTGAATTTTCCAGGCTTTGTTGACTCTCCATGGGAGGTCTTATCCTTTCTGAGGAGTGGATGGGGATGAGTTAGGGGGAGGTGTGGGAGAGAGGGAGGAGGGAATGAAATGTAAAATTAATTTTAAAAATTAAAAGAAAAATAAAATAAAACAAAACTGTTTTTAATAATAAAACATAGTTGAGCAAGTGTCTGTGTGGTATGATTGAGCATCCTTTGAATACATGCCCAAGAGGGCTATAGCTTGGTCTTGTGGTAGATTGATTCCCAGTATTTTGAGAAACGACCAAACTGACTTTCAAAGTGGCTGTACGACTCTGCACTTCCACCAACAGTGGAATCGTGTTCCTCATGCTCCACTTTGACTCCAGTATGAGCTGCCACTTGTGTTTTTGATCTTAGCTATTCTGACAGGTGTAAGATGGAATTTCAGATTCATTTTGATTTGCATTTCTATAATGGTTAAAGATATTGAACATCTTCATAAGTGTTTCTCAGTCATTTGAGATTCTTCTGTTGAGAATTTTCTGTTTAAATCCGTGTCCCCTTTGAAGTGGAATATTTGATTTGTTGATATCTACTTTCTTGAGTTCTTTATATATTTTGGAAATCAGCCCTCTATAAGAAGTAAGTTTAGTGAAGAATTTTTCCCATTCTGTAGGCTGCTGTTTTATCTTTTTGATGGTGTCCTTTGCCTTATAGAAATGCTTCAACTTCATGAGGTCCCACTTATTAATTTTGATCTTAGTGCCTGTTCTATTGATGTTCTGTTTAGGAAGTTGCCTCTTATGCCAATGCATTTGAGATTATTTCCCACTTTTCTTCTATCAGATTCAATGTATTTGGATTTATGATGTGGTCTGTAATTCATCTGGACTTGAGTTTTGTGAAGGGTGATAGATATGGGTCTATTTGCATTCTTCTACATGCCATCATCCAGTTATATTGGCACTATTTGTTGAAGATGCTTTTTTTTCCATTGCATTTTGCACCATTTTCATTGTGTCTCATAAATTTGGGTATGTTGTGCACTCATTTTCATTGAATTACAGGAAGTCTTTAACTTCTTTCTTATTTCTTCCCTGATCCAGTGGCAATTCAGTAGAGAGTTGTTGATTTGCCATGAGTTAGTATGTTTTCTGTTGTTATTGAAATTCAGCTGTAATCCATGGTGGTCCCATAAGATACATAGGTTATCTCAGTTTTTTTTTTGAGACTGTTGAGACTTGATTTGTTTTGAGTACATGGTTACTTTTGGAGAAGGTTCCATGAAGTGCTGAGAAGAACATTATATTTAGGTGAAATGTTCTATAAATATACGTTAAGTCCATTTGATTCATAATGTGTGTTAGTTCCATTATTTCTCTGTTTAGTTTCTGTCTGGATGACCTATCTGTTGGTGACAGTGGGGTGTTAAAGTATTCCACTATTATTGTGTGGAGTTCTTTGCATGATTTAAGCTTTAATAATGTTTCCTGTGGGTTCCCTTACATTTGAGGCATAGATGTTCAGAACTGAGACATCAAATGGGTGGATTTTTCCTCCGATGAATATGAAATGACCTCTCAATTTCTTTTGATTAATTTTGATTGAAAGTCTATTTTTGCTAGATATTAAGATAGCTATACCAGCTTGATGCTTAAGGGCAATTGATTGGGAAAACTTTTTCCAATTCTTTACTCTTAGGCAATGTCTATCTTTTATGTTGAAGTGTGTTTCTTGTATGCAGCAGAGTAATGGATCCTGCTTTCATATTAGTTCCATTAGCCAGGATCCTTTTATTGGCCAATTAAGTCCAAAGACACTGAGAAATATTAACAACCAATGATTGTTAAATTATTTTCTTGTTGTTAGTGATTGTGTGTGTTGGTGTAGGAGGGTCCTTCTTTATTTCTGTTGCTTTCATTGGTTAATAAAGAAGCTGCCTGACCTAAAGGATAGGTCAGCCCATAGGTGGGCAGAATAGATAGAACGGAAGTTCTGAGAAGAAAGGAAGTGTGCAAGCGCATGATCTTCAGGCCAAGATGGATGCAGGTTAGAATCTTCCGATAAGTCACCACCTCCTGGCGACACACAGATTTGTAAATATGGGTTAGACTAATATGTATAAGAGGTTAAAGCTAATGGGCCAGGCAGCATTGAAATGAATCCAGTTTGTGTGCTATTTGTGTATTCCTGGTATAGCCATGCGGACATGTAGCCAGGAGCCGGGTGGGATACAGCCCGCTGCTCCTGCCTATTACAGCAGTGTGTGTGTGTGTGTGTGTGTGTGTGTGTGTGTGTGTGTGTGTGTATTTGTGTGTGTTTCTGTGTGTCTCTTTGTGTGCTCCCTTTCTTGGGTTTTGCTGATGTGAGTTTATCTGTTGACTGTGTTTTTGTGGATGTAGTTAACCTCCTGGGGTTAGAGTTTTCCTTTTAGTACCTTCCTTAGGACTGGATTTGTAGATAGATATTTTTTAAATGTAACTTTGTCATGAAATATCACGTTTTCTCCATCTATGTTGATTGACAGTTTTATTTCATATATGAGTGACGAAACTTTACAGTGTACAAGAGCATTATCCTACATTTTTCCTTTTTTCCCAAAACAAAAACCCTGAATCAAATCTCCTTTGTTTAACTTTTATCCTGATCATTATCCATTACAACTTGTAATCTACATGATAAATAAAGACAAACATTCATAATCTACTTTGGGAGAATATACTTCCTAGATTGGAAGTGCTTGTAATCTTATAGGGATCCAAAGAAAATGTAGGATTATGGTCATGTCCTCACTAAAGTATTCTGTGAGGCTGGACCATCTTAACCAGCAACCTTGAAATTGTTCTGGATGCAGAAGTCAGTAGAACTGAAACAGAGGTGCTCTAAAACATAGGGTCATTTGGTATATCTGTACCCATTGATGTTTTTTCAGGAGTTCCTCCTCGATCTAACCTTAATTTTCTTAACAAAGAATGAAAACACAGCCTCTCATTTCCTATGGAAACAAAAGAAAAACTTATTCTCCAAAGTAACATATCTTTTGACTTAAATTTTGAAGGCAAGACATTTTCAAAATGTATAGGTTGGATTAATCCAGCAACATTTATAATCAAATGTCTTTTAGCAGCTGTTGCTCCTTCCTCAGCTGTCACACAATTCAAAGACAACACAATAACATACAGTATCCAGATTCTCTGTGTATTTTCCATCTTTACATGTTTTTTACTGTATTTCTTTTATTTTATATGTAATGATTTATTGATTGATTGATTGATTGATACATGGTTTCTCTGTGTATCTTTGGCTGTCCTGGAACTCTCTCTGTAGACCAGGCCTGCCTCTGCCTAATAAGTACTGGGATTAAGGATGTGTGCCACCACACCTTATAAATCTATTTTTTTAAAGGACTTTATCCTTTTTCCTTTCTCCCCCAATCCTATACATATTTTTAAACATACTGTATACTGTTTAGAGGTTTATTTTTTGTCTGAATCTCTCTTTGCTGAATATCTCTCTTTTTTCTGACCACATGAGTCTTTAATCTGCTAAGCGATATGGCTGTAGCTTTGCCAGCTGGATCCCACCCCATTCTTTAAATTTTTGAGCATGTAGCTTCATTGTAGAGGTACTGGCAGAAGTCACATTTATTGCCACGACTCTGTGGAGTTTCTAGGCTCATGCTACCACCAAGAAGCCTGATGCCAGCTGCTCATAAACACCATTTAACTGTTTGGTAGCAAAGCTTCGTAAAACAGCTGTGAGGTTATTGCTGCTAATGCTGAGTCAGGAACCCTCTCTTAAAGGAGCTATGCCTCTGTTCACCACCAACAAAGAGAGCCTACCCAAGGAAAGATAGTTACAAGAAGCTGAACTTAATTCTCTTCTTGTCTGTCTAGAATACTTTTTTAAAAAACATTCTCAGGCTTTATGTGGAAATTCTTACCAAACGTTTGGGTGCAATTTGTATATGGAAGTTTCTGTCCCACCTAGTCTAACAGCCTCATAGAAGGTTCTTGTGTTGAAATGAGAAAAAGGAGATATAGATATGATAGAATAAAAGTATAGATTATTGAATCTACTTTGAAAAAAAGGGGAACATATAGATATGATAAGATAAAAGGTAGATTATGGAAACTGCTTTTAAAAAGCAACTACTAGTTATAAATGTTTTACATTATAGTGCCCTTTGTATCTTGTATACAAATCTTATATATTGATACAAATTTGAGATTAATTTTGTTAAAACATACTGTACATATGTTTCTAATCTTGTTCACATTATTATACCTATATAGCTCATTTAACAATGTAATGCAAATTTCTAGTCTTTCAAAGTTATTATTACAAACTGCTTAGGATAATAAGGAAATGTAGATTAGTAATTTGTCACCTATTATATTCGAACTTGTAGTCACATTAGATATACTTTCAAGGTCAAACAAAGATATATTTTAGATAGACAGGTCATCTTCAAATACTTCATAGATCTACAGAATATGGCATTTAAGATGTTTTAATAGCATAGGCTCTTTTAGATGACAATGAGGCATGTCTGCTCTTGGCAGCACCAATCTGCTTCAGAGAAGATAAAAAATATTGAATAAACTCTACATGGGGTTTATTTTCTTTGTGGAAAAAGTAAACCACTGTGCAAGAAAATGTCCTTGCCTCAACTACTCACAGTATGCTGTCCTAAATGGACAAGCAGAACACAAAAGGAAGTGACTGCCAAATATTGTCAAGAAAAAAGGGAAAGCCCTTCAGAATATCCTTCTTCACAGAAAGGTGTCAGATATACTAGGCATGTAGGCTAAAGATAGATACCCCAACTTTGCAGAGGAACTTTGGGTGACTATTCAGGCAGCCAGACATTTCTGCCATTTCTCACTATTTTTTGGAAGTTGCTTGTTTGTGCTTCCTGCTTTCTCAGTTTATATCTCCTTTATTTGGGTCTCTGAGAGAGTTGAAAACTAGATAGTTATAGCTTTCCTTGTTTACCTGATGCAGAAAGTAAGTTATTATAAAAACTAAATTATGTACAAGAGTTTGGACTCACCAAGATAGCATACATATGGAATATTTTCTCTAAAGTTGTCAAATGTGAATGGACTAGACATTGTTGATGTATATATTGCCTGTATATATTATATATACTGATTGTATTTGTTGTATATGGTTTTTCTTATTTATTTTAGAAAATGGGAACTATAGTGATATTTCATTTATATTTTAATAAACAAAGCTTTCCTCAAGATTAGAGAGTAGAACAGCCCCACTGATCAGTCTTACAAACCAGGCAGTGATGATATACAACTTTAATCTCAGTAGTCACACTAATTTGCCAAAGAAACTGGATGGTAGTAGTGCATGCCTTTAATCCCAGTATTACAGAAGACTATAAGATGGGAGGAGACAAATTTCAGACTCAATCCTATTCTAAGAATTCCTTGAGGCAGGATCACCATTTTTAGACTGAGGGAGAAGAAAGAGACAATGGCTAGCTGCTTTGCTTTTCTGGTCTTAAGGTTGAACCCCAATTTCTGTCTCTGGGTTTTTATTAATCATTCTACAATCTATCATCTTCATAAAGTCATTTTAAGGCCGTTTCCTTGTGCTTCATCTGTTTTGGACTGTTCAGGTCTTGCTCTCCTTGGATAGCCAGACTGATGATGCCATCTGGCCCTTTCTGTTATTGTCCAGGCAAGGTACAGTGCCTGTTCTCCTCAGTGCGATAGCTGGGGTGGGGTGGGAACAGCTCTCCCACTCTCATGGCCACTCCACCTGCCTCAGGTGGCAAGGGGTCATGGGTGAGGGCTTCTATAACTTGCCAATTCCACTATATGGCAAATGAGGGATGTGTCTAGTTCTCCCATGTCATGTTCTTAGAGCTGTTTCACCTGTGCCATTGTCAGCATAGTCAGCTCTACTGTGCTGCCCAGGAGAGATGCGGGCCCATTTTCTCAGGTGCTGCAGCTGGTAAGGGGCTGGATCAGATCCCCTACTTGCCGTAGGTGGCAAGGTTTGAAGTGGGGAGGGTATTTTTTCCTTTTCCATGCCACCACATGGCAGACAGGAGAAGTGGGACCAGTTCTCCCACTATCACACTCTCTGACCAGTTTTCCTTAGTGTTGCAGCCAGTGAGGGGTGGGATTAACTCTGTGCAGCCCTATCATCTCGACTTTGATATTAACAGGAGCCACAAGTCGGCATAGAACCATGCCATGGACACAAACATGAGCCTTGGCAGGAACCCAAGCCCAGACATCACCAATGCCCCAAGTGGCAAGCAAGCCACTCACCTCAGGCTGCTCTTCACCACTTTAAACACTTAATATCTGCCTCTCCACATAGGACATGAACCATTCTGTCTCTGTTCCTATCCCTTTTCTCACCATATATTTGCTCACCATAATAGTGCCACATGGCACTGGGTAGCCTGTGTTTTCTCCATGTTACCTAGGGCAAACCACCATGGAAAGGTTCTTGGAACTCTTTATCCTGCTCAGTTGTAATGCCCAAGGATCCTATTTTCTAATCCAAACTTCTAGTTCATGTATTCAGATAAATTGAGACCATTAATATTCAGTGTTTCTATGGAAAGGTATGTCCTGATGCCTATCATTTTGTTATTTTTTGATGCATCATGTCTGTTAGATTTCTATTCCTTGCTTTAGTTTTTTAAAACTATTTTCAATACAATATATTCTCATTCTATTTTTTCTCCTCCAATTCCTTCAAAATCCTACCCATCTAACTTTGTGGTCTTCTTATTTCTCAAAAACATGGAGAAAAACAACAAAACAAAAATCAAAGCAAACAAACTTTAAAAAGCAAATCAATAAGACAAAAAAAGACCAAAACAAAAGTGTACAAAATATCATGCTGCCCATTTTCTTTGGTCAAATACTCCTGGGCATGGGAACTGTGTTTTATATACCCAGAAATATTCCATAGAAGAAAACTGACTTTCCTTTTCCCAGAAGACATCAATTACAAATAGCTTTTTGGTTAAGAGTGACTTTGTGTCCACATCACCTTCTAAATAGTCATTTTTCTCATTGAGTTAGTGTCCTGTTTTTAACCTGTAGTTGCTTCTATGTGTTTATCTTTGTCTTTAGGGGACAGTAGTCCTTAAAGTATGTTTACATGGTTATCTTGGAGATAGCAATTTTTTTATCATGTTTCTGTCATAGAAAGTTTTAATTTCTCCAAATTTATGGCTGAGTTTTGCCATGTTTACTAACTGGGGTCAGAAATTTTGTTTTTTCAGAACTTGAAATACATCTTCCCAAACCCTATTGTGTTTTACATTTCTGCTAAACTGTGGGAGCAGGAGAGATAGCTCATTGGTTAAAATCACATACTGCTTTCCAGAGGACCAAAGTTCAATTCCAAGCACCCATTTTAGGCACCTCAGAATCATTTGAATTAGAGCTACTAGTGGACACCTTTGGCCTCTGCAGCATATTTACTCTAGTGTACATATACGTGAATGCATGCAGATATACACACATAAGCAAAAATAATAAAATAAATAAACAGTTACACAAGAGAGCTCAAAGTTTAAGCTGCCACATTGTTAGGGTAAGAATCTTGATTCAGACTAGAATGCATGCATTCACGTATGATTCTGAGGTGCCTAAAATGGGTGCATGGAATTGAACTTTGGTCCTCTGGAACACAGCATGTAGATGACAGTCTTTCTTGGGGTCTTGTCTTGGAGGGTCAGAGTGGAGGGGTGGTGGAGGTATAAGATGAGAGTCCTGGGTCAAGTTCAGCAAAACAATTCATACATATAGCTCCTAGATGGGCCTAAGTCAAGAATTTTGATAGATGTGACTCCTTCCCAGAATTGGAGGGTCAGTACATAAGAGTTCTGTAGAATGATCAGTCAAATGGCAAAATATCTCCAATCATGCAATAGTGCTATTGTTATCTTGAGGTTACCAACACTTGTTCGGCTGGACTGAAGTCCCACTCAATAGGAAACTCATGGAACTTTCATATTAAATAATATTGGTTTGAATATGTCTTTCCCCTCCCATATCCCCAGTTTCCTGGCACCTCCACTATCCCCCAGATACAGCTTTCCTCCCCCTCAGGTCAGAAAAGAGCGCACCTGCCAGGAACACCAAACAAACAAAGCACGCCACAGAACAACAGCTTCAGCAAGACAAAGGGACATAACATCACACCAACTCTGGATGAGGCAACCCAGTAGAAGTAAAAATGCCCCACTGTAGGTGACAAAGTCAGAGACAGCCCCCTACTCTCATTGTTAGGAATCCCACAATAGCACCAAGCTACTCAGTCATAACACATATGTAGAGGAACTAGGTCAGACCCCTAGGTTCCCTGATCTCTGCAAGTTTTCGTGAGTCCTCCTCAGTTGATTCTCTTTTAATTTTTTTTCTTTTATTTTCTTTAAAAAAAGAAAAAAATTACCTTTTTTCATTTTACATACCAATCTGAGTTCCCACTCTCTCCCCTCTTCCCTTCCCTCCACCTATCACCACCCCCACCCCATACACTCCTCAGAGATGGTAAGACACATTGTTTTGAGGGAGGTCCAAGGCCCTCCCTATTATATCTAAGCTGATCAAGGTATCTATCCAAAGAGAACAGGTTCCCAAAAAGTCAGTACAAGCAATAGGGATAAATCCTAGTACCACTGCCACTGGCCCTGCAGTCTGCCCCAGCCATACAACTATTACTCACATTCAGAGAGACTAGTTTGGACCTATGCTGGTTCCTTCCCTGTCTGTCTGGAGTTGGGGAGCTCCCATTAGCTCAGGTAAACTGTTTCAGTGGATGTTTCTGTCATGGTCTTGACCTCTTTGTTTATATTCTCACTCCTCCTACTCTTCATCTGGACTTTGGGAGCTCAGCCCAAAACTCTGTTACGGATTTCTGCCTCTGTTTCCATCAGTTGCTGAATGATGGTTTTATTTTGGTACTTAATATATTCACTACAGGGCAAAGCCAGTTGGGGCACCCTCTCCTCTATTGCTTAAGGTCTTAGCTGGGGTCAACTTTGTGGATTCCTGAGAATTTCCCTAGTGCCAGATTTCTTGTTAGTCCCATAATGGCCCTTTCAATCAAAATATCTTTTTCCTTGTTCTCATCTCTGTCTTTCCTCCATCTCAACTATCCTGCTCCCTCAAGTTCTCTTCACCTTTCCCCTTCTCCCCTTTCTTCCTCTTCTATCCTGACCCCCATGCTCTCAATTTTGTCAAGGAATCTTATTAAATGAGAAAAGATCGGCACCAACCCCCACATTAGGCAGAAGACTGATCTCTAAAATATATAAAGAACTCAAGAAATTAGACATCAAAATTCCAAATAACCCAATTTTAAAAGTGGGGTACAGTGAGATTGGTCTGTAATTCTCTTTTTTAGTATTGTCTTTCTGTGGTTTGGGTATCAGGGTAATTATAGCTTCCTAAAAGAAGTTTGGCAAGGTTCCTTCTGTTTCTATTGTGTGGAACAATTTAAGGAGTGTTGGTATTCATTCTTTGAAAGTCTTGTAGAATTCTGAACTGAAACCATCTGGTT
>JAQHUG010000094.1:2072064-2084744 GCA_028555095.1 Dicrostonyx torquatus | reverse complement strand
CCTGTAAGAATGGCCAAGATCAAAAACACTGATGACAACTTATGCTGGAGAGGTTGTGGGGAAAAGGGAACACTTCTGCATTGCTTGTGGGACTGCAAGCTGGTAAGGCCCCTTTGGATGTCAGTGTGATGACTTCTCAGAAAATTAGGAAATATCCTTCCTGCTGTAATACCACTTTTGGGTATATATCCAAAGGATGCTCAATTGTGCCACAAGGACATGTGCTCAAGTATGTTCATAGCAGCTTTGTTTGTCATAGCCAGAAGCCAGAAACAACCTAAATGCCCCTCAATCGAAGAATGGATAAGAAAAATGTGGTTCATTTATACAATGGAGTACTACACAGCAGAAAAAAATAACAACAGCTTGAATTTTGCAGGAAAATGGATGGAGTTAGAAAACATTATTTTGAGTGAGAAAGACAAGTATTACATGCACTCACTTATAGGTTGTTTTTAAACATAAAGCAAAGAAAATCACCCTACAAACCACAATCCCAAAGAACTTAGACAATAATATGGACACTAAGAGAGACTTACATAGATATAATTTACATGGGAAGTAAAAAGTATAAAAAGACAAGATCTCATGAGTAAATTGGGAGCATGGAGACCTTGGGGGAGGATTGAATGGGGAGGGGGAGAGGCAGGTAGGGGAGCAGAGAAAAATGTAGAGCTCAATAAATATAAATAAAAAATAAAAAAACAAAAAATGAGGTACAGAATTAAACAGAGAATTCTCAACTGAAGAATCTCAGATGGCCAAAAGATACTTAAGGAAGTGTTCATCATCCTTAGCCATCAGGAAAATGCAAATTAAAACAAATCTGTGATACCATCTTATACCTGTCAGAATGGCTAAGGTCAAAAATATCAATGACAAGTTATTCTGGAGAGAATGTAGAGTAAGGGGAACACTCCTCCATTGCTGGTGGGAATGAAACTTGTGCAACCACTTTGGAAATCAGTATGGTGGTTTCTCTGAAAATTGGGAAACAACCTACCTCTGGACCGAGCAATAACCACTCTGACGCATATACCCAAAAGATGTTCAATCATACTACAAGGACCTGTGCTCAACTAAATGTTCATAGCATCATTATTTGCAATAGACAGAACCTGGAAACAACCTAGATGCCCCTCAGCCAAAGAATAGATAAAGAAAATGTGGCACATTTACACATTGGAGTACTACTAAGCAATAAAAAATGACATCTTGAAATTTGCATGCAAATACATGAAACTAGAAAAAAAGAAACATCCTGAGTGAGGTAACCCAGACTCAGAAAGATGAACATGGTATGTACTCATTCATAAATAGACACTAGCTGTAAAGTAAAGGATATTGAGCCTATAGTTCATAATCTTAAAGAAGCTAAGTAACAAGGTGAACCCCAAGATTAATATACATAGATACACCTGGAAAGGAGAAATAGCCAGTCAGATGATTCTGTGGATTATGTTCTTGTGGTGTCCTGATTTTTCTGATTACTCTGATGTTTCCTCCCCTACTACATGGGATTCCCTGAGATCTACCTAATGGTTGACTGTGGGAGTCTGCATCTATTCCCATTGGTTGCTGAATGAAGTCTCTCTGGTCGATTTGATGAGAATTCAGCTGGCATCTGGTGCCAGAACACTCTGCAGGCAGAACAAACTGTAGTTCAATTATCCTATACCTGGGTTGTTTTCCCAGTTCTTCTACTTGAATCCTTTTCTGGTTAATAGATGACCAATTCCAGACATTGTTAACTTCCATGGGAGCCCTTACCTGTTGGAAGGACCAGATGGAGGATGGGCTGGAAAGGATGCATTGTGGGGGGCAGGAGGAGGAGTGGGAGGGAATTGTGGATGGAACGTAAAATGAAATCAAAAAAGTAAATTAATTTAAGAAAAAGATGGCCGATTCAGGCAATTACTAGGAGTCTTTGCTAGGAGTGTTTGATTTTCGTAAATTCGATGATGTTTCCATTGCACCAGGTTTCCACCCCTGAAATGTCCCCAAATTCAAGTAATTTCACCCAGTATTTTCTCCCTTCCCCCAACTTGATCCCTCCTGTTCTCAATCTTACCATTTTTCTATCTATTTTCCTTCAAATTTCCTGGTCTCCTTCGTTTTAACAGCTGAGTAGTACTCTATTGTGTAAATATACCACATTTTTTTTATCCATTCGGCAGTTGAAGGACATCTAGGTTGTTTCTAGGGTCTGGCTATTATAAGTAAAGCTGCTATGAATATAAATGAATAAGTGTCCTTGTGGTATGATTGATCATTCTTTGGGTATATACCCAAGAGTGATATAGCTGGGTCTTGAGGTAAATCTATTCCCAATTTTCTAACAAACCACCATATTGATTTCCAAACTGTCTATACAGGTTTGCACTTCCACCAGCAGTGGAGGAGCGGTTCCCTTGCTCCACATCCTCAACAGCATGGACTATCACTTGTGTTTTTGATCTTAGTCATTCTAACAGGTATAAGAAAGAATGTTAAAGTCATTTTGGTTGGCATTTCCTTGATGGCTAAGGATGTTGAAGATTTCTTTAAGTGTTTATTGGTCATTTGAGTTTTCCTCTCTTGAGAATTCTGTTTATATATCTACTCAATTTTTAAATTGAGTTATTTAGTTTTTGAGTTATTTGCATATTGTGGATATTACCCCTCTGTCAGATGTGGAGTTGGTGAAGATCGTTTCCCATTCTTTGGACTGTCTTTTTGTTCTATTGACTGTGCCCTTTGCTTTAAAGAAGCTTTTAAGTCTCATTCAGCCCAATTTATTAATTGTTGATCTTAGTGCCTTTGCTATTGATGTTCTTTCTGTTCAGGAAGATGACTCCTGTGACAACACATTCAAGGCTATTCTCCACTTTCTTTAATAAAACTTAAAACACACATTGAATCTCACACATTAACAGTAGGAGTCTTCAATACCTCACTCATACCAATGGATTGGTCATACAGAAAAAAATTAAACAGAGAAATAATGGAGTTAAGAGATCTTATGAATCAAATGGACCTAGCCGATTTCTACAGAATGTTTCACTCAAACACAAAAGAATATACCTTCTTCTCAGTGCTTCAAGAAACATTCTCTAAAACTGACCATATACTCGATCACAAAACCAGTCTCAACAGATACAAGAAAATCAAGATGAATCCCTGTGTCCTGCTAGACCACCACTTATTAAAGCTGGATACCAACAACAACAGTGATAACAGAAAGCCTACAAACTCATGGAAAGTGAACAACTCCCTACTGGAAGACTACTAGGTCAAGACAAAAATGCAGAAAGAAATTAAATACTTCCTATAATTCAGTTCAACTGAATATACACATATTCAAACTTATGAACACAATGAAAGCTGCACTAAAAGGAAAGTTTATAGCACTAGGTGCCTTCATAAAGAAATTTCAGATCTCATACTAGCACACCTTGAAAGCTCTAAAACAAAAACAATCAATTTAGATTAAATGGCAGAAAAATAATCAAACTCAGGGCTGAAATTAATAAAATAGAAACAAAGAAAACAATACAAAGACTCACTGAAACTAAGTTGGTTCTTTGAGAAAATCAACAAGACAGACAAATCCTTACCCAATATAACTAAAGACACACAGAGAATATCCAATATAGTGTTTCTTTACGATTTTCAATTTTGATAGAGGGATTTTCTTAGGCATCCCAGGCTCTCCTGGATCTCATGATCCTCTTTACTCAGCCTCCTGAGGACCAAGATTATAGATGTGTATTAACACAGTTGATACCCTAATGATTTCTTTTTTTTCAAGGTATGATTGCTTGTTGCCCTTAAAGACTTATTTTTGACTGGACTCAGAAGAAGCAGCTCTGAGCAAGGACAGCCTATATCTTCTGGCAATCTGTTCCTGGTGATTTTCTTTGGCTTCCTTCATTCTCTTGGCCCAAAGTTTAGTATATTCTTCAATCTTCTCCTTGTTTTTCTTAGTATTTCTTAGTTTTTTTTTTCAGAGCAATAAGTTAGTGTTTGTATTGACATGTGGAATAACAAGATGCCAGATCTTGGGTTCTTTGGCTCTTGGTTAATTACCTTATTTGTATAAGGACAATGTGTTGGCTGACAGAATCTTCTTTAGAGAAGTAAAAAGCTTTTGTATTTTTTTTTTACCTCTTTTAGGTCCCAACTGACAAAGTGCAGTAATTTCTGTCAGTCGAGGAATATCCTTCTCTCTGTTTTTTTTGTTTTTGTTTTTTTTTTGTTTTTTGTTTTTTTTTGCTATTAATGAAATAGAGAGCACTCAGATGGGTGTCCACACTGCATCCATGAACAGACTTGCACTTCCTCTCTCTAATTTTCCTTAGGCTGTAATAAGAATGCACCTTACTCAATGAAGGGGACACTCTGCCATGGGTCAAAACACCATGCTTCAAGGGAAAACTTTTTTTTCATTCTCACCACTGTTTCAGACCACATAACCCTCCCACTCTTCACCCACAGCATCAGCAGCTTCTTTTGTGGCCATGCGCTTCTCATAGAACATACAATGTTTGCATCATCATCCACTTCAATGATTTTCTGACTGCCATTGGCAAGGACAGAGATATTAAGCTTCATCTTGAGACAACTAATTACATAGGATGCACCACAAGAAAGAAAGACCCTTGTGATTTCTCTAGTGTTGGTAATGGCCCCTATTTCAATTATGTTTTGTGATCTGTAGTTTTGGTTTGTTTTCCCCATTTTTGTTAATCTTGCAAGAGATTTAAGAGATTTATCATTTATTTTTAAAGAAACTACATTATCTGATTGGTTTTATAAAATTTTTCTTATATCAAATTCATTAATTGAATTAATTTATGTTTTTTCTATATTATTTCCTTTTCAGTGCTTACATTTTGATTAATTGCTTTTAAATTTTTGAGTTAAAATATTGTTTTTTACCTGAAATAATTCCCCATTTATAATATAAATATTCATAAGTATAAATTTTGTTTTCCTCACGTTTATGAAGTCTGAATACGTTGATATATTTTTTATTTTTATTTGGCCTTAGGTATTTTTACCTTTTATTATTTTATGCATTATTTGTCAGTTTTAAACATTCCTTTGGTACACAAGTTTTGACCCATGGTGTATGTAGAATTGTGTAGTTGAATACATAAACACATCTGTTTGGTACACAAGTTTTGACCCATGGTGTATGTAGAATTGTGTAGTTGAATACATAAACACATCTGTCTTATTGGCTACAAATTTGTTTAGATTATGGTCAGAGAAAATACTTCACACAATTTTAATTTTTCAAAACCTGTTTTATAAATTCTATTTCTAACTCAGGATGCACATTATCATTGTGAATATCTAATAGGTGCCTGAAGACAGGGCCATTATATTGTCTAGTGGAAGAGTATTTTACCCAGTGGTAGCCACGTGGTGTGAAAAAGAGTCACTGAAAATAATGTCAACCAAAAGAATCCATTCATTCAGTTATGTCTATCCCTGGGGTTGAATTAGTGTCTTTCCCTCTACAAAATTATTTCAGACCATATACCAATGAAATTCATGTTTTTGAGGTCAGTTTGGGAGAATCTGAGTCTGTGAAAGTTCACTTTAATTTATTAATTTACTAGCAACAAAAGTATGTATTTAATAATTTATTCCCATTTCTCCAACTAATTCCATATGTGATATAAGTTTAAGTAAAGAAAACATTATAAATTTTTAATTTTTTCTTTAATATTACAGATTATCTGTGATTTTGATTTGCTAAATCAACAAACAAATTTATGTGACATTTTGCATTATTTCCCCAAGTACTTATATTTTCAGGAAAATATTGAAAAATGGGTTCAAATAGTCTTTTAAAGAATTTACACCTGAATTGTAACAAGAGATTTCAAGGATATTTTTAAAAAGAAAGTTAGAGAATAGGTACCAAACATATAGAGCCAATACTTGTATTGTTTTGCATGGCTAAATAATAGACATTTTAATACTACCTTGTAAGTATTAAACTTGTACATAAAATGGAGAATATCTTATTACAGAAGACTATTGACAAAATAAACAAATGTAAGACTGCTTATTTTAATGTTTCATTAATATTCTTCTGACCTTGTGATCTAAACTAAGTATCTTGTTGAGAGATGGTCCTTTGAGGATCTTCCTGCCTTTATGTCTTAGAATTGTAGATGCTGTCCCTCTGATGGAGATGAACGTCATCAGTGTATGTACAAGATAGTTGTCAGAGATGGACCTTCATAGATGTGAAGTCATTTCCTCTAGATTGTAAAAAAGGACACAACCTCCTCTCTAGGGCCCATGGGCTCAGGGGGGTCTTCAGTGGGACACACAGTTACATACTTGCATTCTGATGATAGATTATTCATTTATCAAATGGATGACTTTGGAAAAGTTACTTAGTCTTTAAGTTTTAAAGATCTCATTCATAAATCCATAAAAGTTCTTTGGGAATTTTGTACATGCTTAATTATAGTCACACTCTTTCCAACTCTTCCTTAAACCACCCACAGTTACCTACCTGCACAATCTGGTATCTACTATTTTTGTTCCAATAAAAATCCCATTCGTTATACCCAAATAACATTATATGTGTGCTGTTTCATTCTTAGATAAAGCTGACCTTTTTCTCCCTGTAGCTAACAATTTCCAATAGTTCCTATGCTTGGAGATTGACTTCATGCCAGTCTCCCCTTCATTGTTGAGATTTGGTCTTTAGGATTTCACAGGTCTTGAATGTTGTCACCACCTCTGTGTGTTTATATGCGAAATTTCCTTGTTGTGTTCAGAAGACATTGTTTCCTTAAAATCATTCACTACATCTGGCTTTTAAACAATTCCTTCCTCATCTTACACAAGGATCCCTAAACTCTAAGAGGAGGGGATGGAATGGTTAATTTAGAACATAGAATTATGTAATCTGTTACTCCCTGCGACTTAAGTTGTATTTCTGAGTTATTATCATCTAATCCAAATAGAAGCTTCTTAGATGAAATTTGAGAGTTACATTAATTTATGGGTGTAATGATAATTCATTAGGAGCTCACTTAATACTATGTCTATTTAGTAGAATAATGTTAGTAAGTTCTCTCTTAAGGTCTATGATCTGGGTAGATAGAGGTTCTTGGCCAAGTAATGGTACCTACCAGGTATGGATTTGATTTCAGGGAATGTGCCATAAACCCAATCAGAAACTGATTATTTGCTCCCATAAGTTTTGTGCCACTATTACATGAATGAGCATGTCTTTCTGTGCATGTATTTATCACTCACAAGGTTCATGGACAGGTAAGACTGACTATTGATTTTCTCCTCCAGTAGCTTTAATAGAACCTTACAGTGTTATGGAAGTTTACCAGTATTGAGGAACTTCTAGGACAAGTGTTTTGTGTCTTCAGCAATAGCATCTTACCTCACATACTGACATATAGTCAAGAACATTGTCAAAATTCTCTGTAGTGGTTTGAATGAGAACGCCCCCATAGACCCATAACTTTAAATACTTGGTCTCCAGTTGGTGGAACTCTTTGGAAAATATTAGGAGGTGTGCCCTTGTAGAAAGTGTATATATATGGTCATGCTTTAATCTTTCAAAATATGCATACCATTCCAGGTATTCTCTCTGTCTCACCCTTGCAGTTCCAGATGTAAACTCTCACCTTTTCCTGCTACCATGACTTTGTTCTACCATCATAGACTCTAAACATCTGAAACTTCAAGCTCAATTAAATACTTTCTTTTATAATTTGCTTTTGTCATAATGCTTTATTACATCAATAGAAAAGTAATCCAGACAGTCTATATTATTTGGGGATTTTAGGGGCTTCAATGGCTAGTTCAAAAAGAATACATTCCTAGTACTGAGGTTTTTATTGTTAGCTTGTGTTGTTTAGTAGGTGAATTGTTGTCTTATTGTAGGTTACAGGGTAACTCCATTTTAACACAGGCTTACTCCATATCTTTTGTTTAAAACCTTCAGTTTATACATGCATTGGCAATAGCTCCCTGGGGGACTCATGCATATCTTAGTTCAGTGCTGAAAGATAACTCGTCCTTTTTATGAGTCCCTTTCTATGAAATCTGCACACTATTGATTATAAACTATATTCTCAAATGACATAAATTTAAAACTTACAGAAGATAGAAACAAGAAAATAATATTCATATTTTATTCCAGAACTCAGATATAAGTACTATTAAACTGTTGCTATATTTCTGTTACATTTTATGCTTTAATACGTATCTGAGTAACTGTGCTCATCTTCTCTAGTTAATTTGCACTCCATTTTACATAACAATAATGCTATGGGAGACTGACTCTTAATCACTTTGCTTTTCAAAAAAAGCAGTTCAAAGAACCTTGCACTCACCTTGTCCTTAGCTTCTAAAAGATTCTGAGTTTCTGTCTTCTATCTGTTCTTCTGTCCATATCCTGTCTTTTCATGCTGGACAATCACAAAGATATACTTTATCTGTCATTCTATTTAGAGTACAAAGTTCCTGACAAAGGTTGCATGCCAATGTATTTTTCTTAATGTGAGCTCTGACTCCTTATTGCCACTGATTGGATGCATTCTGCTGGATTCTTGAAACTTCCTACAGTTGACAAATATATAGAGAAATAAAAACTACCAACGAAACCCGGAAAAGGGTAGATGGTAGAGAAAAACAACTGTATATTACAAAAGGAATGTTCTGGATAAAATTCAAATTATTTTCATTGTGAGATTCTGTGACAAGAATTATGTTGATGGGTAGATGGAACACATTCTTCTCTGGCAGTATTTTGGCACTCAGGAACTATACCTGTACTGCTATTGCATGCAATCTTAATAAATTACAGTTGGTTTTAGTGGAACAATTTGAATAGCTGCTATTACTGCCTACTGGGTTTTCTTATTATTAGCCTCTGCTCATAGTTCCTCTAACCCAGTGAAGCCAAATGGAACTGCTGTTAGTTTGGAAAAGGGTTGAAGGCAGGGAACCTAGCCTTTTATCCATTTAGACTGACAAAAGTAAATAATTCTGCAGCTTTTACAAAGAAGAAATATGGCCATAATCTCTTATATAAGGTTACCATCAGCCCAGTAGGAGAAGAGAGGAAGTCTGCAAGGAAGGAGAAGGGGCTTTCAAGACTTAGCCCAGAAGTTTGTTAGGAGAATAAGAAGAGAAAAGAGGGGTTGAAAAGGAGAGCAAAGTACCTGGACATCAGATACGAAGAGATATGGTAATAGTGGAAAAACTGAAATAGGCAAATGCATTTGTTCAAGAACTTCACAATTTAATTTTCTGTAATATATGATTAATATTTATCAAGCAAATATATATGATTTTCCTTGTCAATTCATCAGCTAGCCCTAATCCTCACCCTAACAACTATCTAGGCTGATTCCATTTCCTAGCCATTGGGCATAAAGCAATAATGTACATGACTGAACAAGTATCTGTACAGTAGGATATAGTACATTTGAGTATATATGCAAGAATAGTATAGCTTGTTTATGTGGTACATACATTTCTAGCTTTTTAAAGAAACTTCCACAGATACTTGAGTCACAAAATTTAGATACATCAAGCAAGTATTTACCTGGAATCTTTATCCCTATTGGCTAACTCTCATAGTGCTTCATGAGGCTATGGTTTCTGTCTGAGGGAGAAAGTAATAATCATTCTTGCCCAGTTGTGAATGTTATCTAAAAAAAAATTACTGGACTGGAACGACATGTCCACTCATATGACAATGGCATGAATGTCACGAGAGTAATTAACTACTTTCTGATCAGATTTAATGCCAACTGCACAGGATGGAAACATACCTGGAACCATTGTCAGGCCAGAAACCTGTGACTAGACATATTATAGGCCCTAATGAACAGCCTAATTCTATTATTCAACTAAATAGACGTATTGTTAAATACACACCTAAGGACTTTGTGTTTTATCTATAGATTGATGTGTCTTTCAATACTCATCATCAGACAAGCTTCAATTTACAGTAGACACCATTTAACAAAGATTTATAACTAGTTAAGTTGAAGAGAACAAAGACTATATAATACTCATCCCTAGATTAGATATCACTACCTCATCTCATCCTCTCAAAACTCAGGGGTCATTGTGGAAGAGGGGGTGGAAAAGGGATAAGTGACAGTAGGTGGTGGATGACTATAAGGAAAGAGATTCAGGGCAATAGCACATGCAAACTCACAGTAATTACAACAGCATGCACAAGACTTGTGCAAAGCCAAGTCAGATAAAATCCTAACATAGAGAGGGGAGGTAGGAATAAATGTCTCCTATGGTTGAGGAAAATATTTGGGTAGCACAAGTGGGTCTTGAAAGATTTTAAAGTCAGTACCATGTTGGACATGTAGTGATTCAGGGGAAAACTGGGGCAGAAGGGTAAATATAATCAAAACACATTATGTATAACCCTCAAAGAACCAGTTGGAAAAAGAAAAAGATGCTTCTTGGTCATGATAGTTCATGATACTTCCAAAACAGTATAGAGCATAGATTTAGCCCTTGGTTACTTTTCAGAGTTTTAGGATAAGCCTATATTTCTGAGGATACCATATGTTGTAATAGGGGGTGGTGGCTGTTCCCGCCGCTGAGAAGTGGGGCTGTTTGTTCCCAGCGCCTGGCTCAGGGCTGCAGCGCTTGCTTATGCCCGAAATAACCACATGACAATTATATTCATTTAAATACTGCCTTGCCCATTATCTCTAGCCTTTTCTTGGCTAGCTCTCACATCTAAACTAACCCATTATAAAAGTCTGTATGTCACTACGAGGTGGTGACTTACAGGACGATTCTAAGGTACGTCCATCTTGGGCAGAAGAATCATGGCATCTCTCACACTTCCTTTCTTCCCCTAACTCTGTTCTGTCTACTCCACCCAACTAAGGGCTGTGCCCTATCTTACAGGCCAGGCATTCTCTTTATTAACCAATGAAAGCACACAAAATAGAAAAGAACCCTCCTACACCAACCATACACTTAAGAGAAGATTTGGATGCTTCAAGCTGGATTTAACTTGAAAACATACTTCCTTTGGTCTAGCTTCCATGGTACTAGAAAAGACTATGCATGCTAGCATGGGATGGAAGCAATTAATTGTATAAGCTTGCTGCAACATCCATGAACCTCAATAATGGCCTGCATGGCAAGATGCTCATAATGTGCTACTTACATGTTGGTGGTAACCAACACTTAATTGGACTCAAGGCCCACTCAACAGGAAGGAAACCATGTGTATTTATAGAAACTTAACCTACTTCCTGGAGTTTGTTGAGTCCTAGACATTAGAAAAGAATCTACTGTCCTTATACCTACAGAGAAGTACAGCTATCACCCTTCATCAAAGAAGTGTCTCTTTGCAGCTAATGAAGACTATCACAGAAAACCACAATTAAACACAGTGCATAAATCAACAGAACATGAGGAATCCGGTCACAATGGTGGGCAAGTTTGAAACTATATACATACAAAAATACAGAAATGCAGCAAATGGTATTTGTAATTTTGTGCATAAGCATACACTCATATATTGTATAACAACAATAATAAAATGAAATAGACTCAATTTGAGAGTATGGCTTGGTGTGGGAGAGTTTGGAGGAAGGGTATGAGGGGGGTCTGGGAAAAAGAATGTGATGCAATTCTATCTTAATTTGAAATACATTAAAATGAACTCAGTAATTATTCTTTTGAGCATCAGTAGTTTGATCTTTTGTGTTAATCTAGTCAGATAGTCTGTGTCTTTTAGAGAAGTATTGAGGCCCTAAGATTTAAGTCTAGGGTTATTATTAAGTGACAGTTGCTGCTGACTCCTTCAGTTTTGTTAATTGTTTTCCTTGTTTGATCAAATATTTGTTGTGCTATTTATTCTTATTCACATAAGGGGCTTGCTGTTTTATTGAGTTAGACTTGATATATTGTTTACAATTTCTCTTTTCCTCTTATGAGATTTCTATCTTCTGCCCATGTGTGATAATTACCTTTCTTCTTTTGTGTGTAGAATGCCTTTATTTTCTGATATGGGCTGAAGGTAATTCATAGAAACTGTACTTACCTTGGCATGTTTTTATTTCCCTGTCAGGTTTCCTAAATATTTTCAAGATATCATAATCTTAAAGAATTATTTGCTTTCAGGGCTAGAAATTTATTATGGCTTGTTTTCCTGGCAGCATATCTGTTTGTACTTCTGATGTTATTCTCAAGAATATGCCCTAGAAAGAGTTTACTTGGTTGATTGGTATTTTCAATAATGATTCATTGCTCCTTAAAGTTGTTTTGTGTTCCTTCTTTTTCTTTAATTCAAAATAGATTTTTTTCATACAATGGATTCTGATTATAGCTTCCCTTTCCTGTACTCCTCACAGTTCCTTCCTGCTGGATTGCACACCCTTCTTTTTTCTCCTTAGAAAACAAAAAGACATCCAAGGCATAATTATAAATAAATCAATAACAAACAAATTGGAACATTAAAGAAACCACCAAACAAGAAAAAGAGCCAAAGAAAATTCATAAGAAACAATTTCTCACATATGTTTTCACACTCAAGAATCCCATATATCAAACTCAAATCCATATATATATATATATATATATATATATATATATATGTGTGTGTGTGTGTGTGTGTGTGTGTGTGTGTGTGTGTGTGTGTGTGTGTGTGT
>JAQHUG010000094.1:2038119-2058015 GCA_028555095.1 Dicrostonyx torquatus | reverse complement strand
CCCGCAGCAGCTTGCTTACAGTGTTAGATGAATAGTCCATCGTCATCATGGCAGGAAGCAGACAGGCATGGTGCTAGAATAGTAGCTGAGATCTTTACATCCTGATATACAGGCAACAGGCATATAATAGACACTAGGTCTTACATGGGCTTTTAAAAATCTCAAAGTCCACTCCCAGTGACACACATCCTCCAAAAATGCAACAGCTCCTAATCCTTTCCAAACAGTTCCAATAATTGGGGATCAAACATTCAAATATATAAGCCTATGGGTTCATTTTCATTCAAACTACCACACACTGTTATCTAGCCCTCCAACCATAACACAATGCAAAATTAATTTAGTCCAACTTCAAAGTCCCCATAGTCTTTCACGGTCTCAACACTGTTTCAAATTCCAAAATCCTAGGTCTCTTAACCTCAAGACAATATCTTAACAGAAGAAAAAATAAAAACAGATCACATACTTTCAGTGTATAATGGCAAAGAAAATACATTACTATTCCAAAATGGTAGAGAGGGAGCATAGTGCAAAAACACTGGACAAAAACAGCACAGAAAACCAGCAAAGCAAACTCCAAACTCTACATCTCCATATCTTATGTCAAAGTGCTTTTCCGATCTCCAACCCCCTTCAGCTTTGTTGAATACAGCACACTTTTCTCTCTTGGGCTGGATTCACAACTTGTTAGCAGCTCTCCTTGGCAGGTATTTCATTTCTCTTGCATCTCTACCATCCTGTGGTCTACAATGCACAATGGTGTTCACTTTCACAGATCTACGCAATGCCTTCTCTTGGCTTCTTTGCAAGGGTTCCCCTTCTACACACCTTGTGCCAGTCTTTCCTTAACTGTGGAAGAAGATTCCATGACCTTTTTACTTCTATATTCTTCTTGACTCTAAAGCCAAAAGCATGTGGTCAAAGCTGCCAAGTTCTTCTGTTTGCTGGGTCTGGAGCCAGGTCCCCTCCTGAAATGACATTTGCTTCAGCTTTGTATTGTTGATTATTTCTTTTGCTGATAAGCTTTCCTATAATTCCTTTTCACAAGTTGGAAGCTCAGCTGTGTGGGCTGGCTTACAATTTTATATGGTTAGTCCATGGTAATTATGACAGCAGACAGGCATGGTTCTGGAACAATGCCTAAAATCTTTACTTCATGTTCTGCAGGCAGCAACTGAGACACTGACTGGACCTGGCATGAGGTTGTTTGACTCTTTTAGCCCCCTGTTCTGCAAAGACACTTAAGACTTTGAAGGGCTCATTGTTGTATATGTGTTTCATTTAGGGCTGAGCATTTTGCAGTCTCTAATTATCTGTGCCGTGGCCAGTTGTAGGTTACTGAGTTAATCAATATCTACTTTAGATGGAAGCATCTTCGATGAGAATTGAGAGATGCACAGACCTTTGGGTATAAATAAGTCTATGGTAATCTTTTTTTGTTTTTTTTTTTTTTTCAAGACAGGGTTTCTCTGTAGTTTTGGAGCCTGTCCTTGAACTAGTACTTGCAGACCGCGCTGGTCTCGAACTCACAAAATTCTGCCTGCTTCTGCCTCCCGAGTGCTGGGATTAAAGGCATGCGTCACCAACGCCCGGTCTTGGTAATCATTTTTAACTTGTCCATTTAGCAACATAATAGCAACAGGTTCTTTCCTAGAGTCTATGGTTTGTTTAATTATAAGTTCTTAGCCTAATAATAGTGGAAGATAATGGAGTTTCATCTTATGAAGTAGGAGATGTAACCAATCAGAGAGTGATTAGTTCCTCCCGTGATGTTTGTGTCATTATTTCATCAGTGGGCATGTTTTGACAAGTAATCATTGTTGTAACTACTAGAATTCATAGCTGTGCGTGATTGATAACATGCATAGCACCATCAAGCACTAGAAAAGGAAACCAATAGGAATTAATCTTCCAGATTTATACCAGCAATATTTCACCATGTTCTATGATTCAGGCATTTAATGTCTTCAGCAATAGAGTCTTACCATCAAGTTCTGGAGAGTAAGCAAGAGCAATGGCAAAATCATGGAAGGTTTAGAGGACAAGAACCTTGACTAGCCAACAACCGTAAAAGAAGTAACTCATACCTGGCATTGTACTTTTATTTATTAGTCTCCAGTGTCTAGTAGAACATTGTCAACTTGCTATGCTGTAACTCCATTTTAACTATATAGGTACCAATATAATAATACATTTTCATATGTCTTTTTCAAAAGGTGTTTGGTGTTATTTATCCCACCAATATTCACTCCTCCAACTTACACCCCTACTTATCACCCCAGTTTAACTCTTCCTGTTCCTTTATTACATTTTAGAACTTATAGCAACGCATCATATCTCTCCTCCCTTGAAAGACCCACTCATGGTTTCTTATTTATGGACTTGCTGACTTCTGTAAGTATTCCAAATAAAACATACATTTAAATAAAAAGTAATATCCACAAATAAGATAAAACATTCAATTTTTGTCTTTCTTTGTCTGGGTTACCTCATTCAGAATGATTTTTTTCCAGCTCTATCCATTTACCTTCAGATTTCTTATTTCTTAGTAGCTGAATGTTATTCCATTATGTAAATATAATACATTTTTATCATCGATTAATCAGTTAATGGGCATGTATGATGTTTCTATTACTTGGATCTTCTGACCATAGCAGCAATAAACATGGATTAGTAGGTGTCTCGAAACTGGGATAGGCTCTCCCTTGGCTATATATCCATAAGTAGTATAGCTGGATCAAATGGTAATTTTTTTTTCTGTTTCGAGGAACCCCAAAATAATTTTTATAATATCTATACCCTTTGGCATTCCCAACCCCCCAAATAATATTCACAATGTCTGTACCCATTGACATTCTCAACCCCCAAAATAATTTTCACCATGTCTGCACCTGTTGGCATTCCCAGCAACAGGGAAGAGTGTGCCCCCTTTCCACACATTTCTGAGAGGATTTTTTGTTAGTTTTGTTGTTGTTGTTATTCTTTCTTGGTTTCTTCCTTTTTTTCTTCCTTCCTTTCTTTCTTTTCAAGCTTGTTTGGTTTCTTTTCTTTTTTTCCTTAATCATTCTGCAGTTATGAGACAAAATTCTCAAAAAGAATTTAATTTATATATTCCATTTGTTTTTGAGCTTATAATATGATGTATAATTTGCCTCTTGCTCTTTTTCTCTCAAAACACTATCATATACCCACTGTTCTTTCAAGTTCGTGACCTCTTTTTCTTTAACTTTCATCTACCTAAACAAGATATGAACTAGGATCACACCAATAGGAATACTAATATGGAAAGAAGAAACCACAAAAGACCTTAAGCCTGAACAAGCACAACTAAGAGAATGGGAGAAATGAAATAGTCTTCCTTACAGAATTGACAAAGCTCACTCAGTATTAAGAAAAATTTTACTCAGTAAAGGAAAAATATTTTTCAATTTATGAATGAAGTAATGTATTGATGTTATAAAAATTAAAGAATTTTAATTATAGTGTGTCTCACATCTTAAAATTTACACATAAAAATATTTTCATTTTCATCAATTATCATGCTATTTTGCTTCACAAAGTAAGAATAAAGTAATTTCAAATGTCATTACATTTGGATGGATTTATTTTCCCATTTTTTGAGGATTCACTGTTTGAGAATTCCAGGCATGAATGCAATGTGTTTTGGTCACATTCACTCCTTTGCTTCCTCCATAACTTCCCAAACACCTTCTACCACATTCCTCACCCAATTTTATATACCATTTTAAAATCCAGAGTTGAATCAATGATGTCATTATATGTGTGAGCATAAGGCCATCCACTGGCGAATGGGTAATTTACCAGGGGCTACATGTTCTCCTTACCCTGGTAGTCTTCAAATACAAAATCTCCTCAGCTATCAGTGAGGCTTTCTGAGACTCTCCTCATCCACACTGGAGTTTCACGTGGATATTTAAAAATATGAACCTTAAAATGTCCTTTCAATGATATAGCGATTAAAATTTAGGAACTTATGTTAATGAAATAATATTACTGTGTACAGGATGTGTATTCTTCTGGGGAGTTATATAGGAAATACTTGGGTGCACATGCATCTGTCTGTTTAGAAAGTATTGCATTCTAAAACTCTCCTCGAGAAAAGTGCCCATGGTTATTACACTTGCAGAGTTGTACTGTTTAATGCATGGTTAATATTTCTAGTAAAACAACACTTTTCCTAGTTCTCAAACAAATGCCTTAAGAGTGCTGAGGTTTTTATCTATTCTGACTGGTGGGAAAAGAAACTATTTCTGGCCTTGTGTAAGATTCAGCTATCTTATCTCAAAATTTCTCTTCTCCAAATTCTACTAAATAATAATATTTACATATTATATAAACACATAAGAGCATAAAATTGGACAGACTATGAGAATTTAAATGATAAATTGCAAGCAATATACTAGCAGCAGTTTTTACTCAACATATTCAACAACAGAAGCACCTTAAACAGAAAATCAATATGATCAGAGTGAACATGGAAAATTGGATAGAGCAAATGGATTTAACTTGCACATGTAAAATATACATATTTTTATATGTACACATGCATTATTTTTAAGGATTGTTGATATGTTAGGTGACAATCATAATCAAGTTAAAAACATAGAAATCATGTGGTGATATTTTGTTTGTGCTATAACAAAAAAGGCTTGCCTAAGGAGCAGAGTGTGGGGGAAGCCACAATTAGCCAGAGACCAGGGAGTGGTGCCACCCACTTTTAATTCCAACACTTTGGAGGCAGAGGGAGAAGGTTATTTGTGAGTTCAGGGCTATCCTGGGCTACACTAGATTGACCCAGTCTCAAAGGGAAACAGTCTGGCAGTAGTGGCTCACACCTTTAATTTCAGTACTTGGGAGTCACATGCCTTCAATCCCAACACTAAGTAGGTGGAGACAGGGAGGGATATGGCTTGTTCAGAGAGTGGAATATAAGTTGGGAAGAGACAGGAGCTCAAGGTATTCAGTTTGAGGACTTGTAGAGACCAGATAGCCCATCTGGTCTGAGGATTTTGTAGAAGTAAAAACTTGTGGCTCTCTGCTCGGTTTCTCTGATATTTCAGCTTCCACTCCCTACTATCAAACTCTGGGTTTTTATTATTAATACCAATTAGAAACTGTGCTGCCGAAGCATATGTTCTTACGTTGGTGGTATGAAACTTAAGTAACATGAAGAATATTTAAAAATACACAAATATCTGAAAGTAAATAACTACCCTTTATAAGACAGTCAACTCAAAAAAGGAGAAGAAAAAATACCATTTTTAAAGATGACATTATTCTATAAGAAGAATTTAATTGTGATGTATAACTTACTTTACTACTATCACACATGACTTTAGTATGAAAATTACCAACAAATTTTTTTCATTTTTAACATCTTTTGATATTATGCCTTGTTTATTGCAATAGAAGAGTTTTAGTTTTATTTCATCAAATATGGAAAATATCACCAATAATATTAAATATTATTTTAATTCATGTAAAATAAATATTATTTTTGCTTATGTAAAGTTACATGAATATACATCCATAGATTTGTGAAACCACTTCCCAAATTGGTAAACAGGACCATACTTTAAAGAGTTCTGATTCTTCACATTTGTTTCACTGATGTTTTAAAATGTGTAATCTGCTTTAATTGTAAGGAGGAAATGTGCTGCTTTTAAATTAACCAGGAACTATAGAATTTTCCATATGCCTTTTTATGTGTAATTTATTTCATATTGTGAATATTCCATTTTCACCATACCTATGCTATTTATTATTTCTGTTATACTAAACATAAAACAACATAACCATTTGTTCTTTATATTATGTGCCATTATATGATAGCAATGAATATTTGCTTATTTTACATTCCTACTACAGTTTCCCCTCCCTCCTCTCCTCCTGATCCCTACCTTCCCACTTCCCTCCCCTCATCCACTCCTTCCTTATTTCTACTTAGAAAAGAACAGGCCTCTCATGGCTATAGACAACACCTGGTATATCACGTCATAGTAAGACTAAGCATCTCACTTTATATTAAGGCTGTAGAAGGCAACCCACTATAAGGGATAGGGTCCCAAGTCAGCAAAAGAGTCAGCGACAAACCCCTGCTCCTGCTGTTAGGAGTCCCATGAGAAGACCAAGCCACACACAATATATATGCAGGGAGCTTAGGTCAGTCCCACACAGTCTCCCTGGTAGTCAGATCAGTTTCTGTAAGCTCCTATGAGCCCAGATTAGCTGATTCTGCATGTTTTTCTGTAATGTCCTTGACCCCTCTGGCTCCTACAGTAATTTTTGCCTCTCCTCATTAGGACTGCTCAAGCTCAGCCTAATGTATGACTGTGAATCTCTGTGTCTGTTTCCACCAGTTGCTGGATGGAGCCTCTCCGGTGACGATTGAGTTAGGCTACAATCTATGAGTATAGCAGAATATCATTAGGTATCATTTCATTGACTTTTCCCCTTAAGCCATGATAGGTTCCATCCTCAGTCTCTTGGACATTCAGCCCCTGGGTCCTAGTGCTCCAGATAGTATCAGGGGTGGACTCAATTTCGTGGAATAGTTCTCAGGATGGGCCAGTTGTTGGTTGGCTACTCTCACAATCTCTGTCACCCTTAGCTGAACACATCCCATAGGCAGGACAGACTGTAGGTGTCCCAATCCCTCCACTGGCAGTCCTTCCTGGTCATATGAGGTGGTTAATTCAGGCCACACATACCGTTTTGCTACAAGTCTTAGCTGGGATCAATTTTGCAGATTTGGGGGAGTTTCCCTTTCACCAGGATTCTAACTAACTCTGAAATGAACCTCTTTCCATTTCTTGTTTTTTTTCAATACTCCCACACCACCACCCCACTCCTACATTACTCTCATATTCCCTTCCCCACCCGCCCCCAATCCACTTACAAACTCCCTTCTATTTCCTTTCCCAGGGAGATCTGTGTGTCTCTCTTGAGCCCTCCTTGTTACCTAGTATATCTGGGTCTGTGGCTTGTAGCATGGTTATTCTTTACCTTACAGATAATAAAGTGAGTAGATACCATGTTTGTCTTTCTTGGTCTAGGCTACTTCACTCAGGATGATATTTTTTTCTAATTTCATCAATGCCTTCAAATTTCATGATGTCATTATTTTTAACAGCTGAGAATACTCCATTGTGTAATTGTACCACATTTTCTTTATCCATTCTTCAGTTGAGGGCATATAGGTTTTTCCAGGTTCTGGCTACTACAAATAAAGCTGCTATGAACATAGTAGAGTAAGCATCCTTGTGGCATGATTGAGCACCTTTGGGTATATGCACAGGAGTGGTAGAGCTGGGTCTTGAGGTAGATCGATTCCAAATTTTCTGAGAAACTGCCACACTGACTTCCAAAGTGGCTAACAAGTTTGCACTCTCACCAGCAATGAAGAGTGTTCCCTTTGTTCCACATCCTCTACAGCATGAACTGTAACTTGTGTTTTTTATCTTAGCTATTCTGACAGCTGTAAGATAAAATCTCGGAGTCATTTTGATTTGCTAAATATACTGAACATTTCTTTTAAGTGTTTCTCTCTCATTTAAGATTCTTCTGTTAAGAATGTCTGTTTAGATCTGTACCCCCTTTTTTGGTTGGATTATTTGATTTTTTTAATTAGTAGTTTCTTGAATTTTTATATATTTTGGAAATCAATCAATCAGATGTCGAGATGGTGAAGATATTTTCCCATTCTGCAGGTTGCTTTTTGTCCTGTTGACTGTGTTCTTTGCCTTATCTTTGCTTTTCAGTTACATGAGGTCTGTTTATTAATTGTCGATCTTAGTGTCTGTGCTATTTATGTTCTATTCAGGATGTTTTCTCTTGTTCCAATGCAGTCAACACTATTCCCCACTTTTTATTCTGTCGGGGTCAGTGTATCTGGGTGTATGTTGAAGTCTCTGATCTACTTGGACTTAAGTTTTGTGCAGGATGATAGATATGTATCTATTTCTATTCTTCTACCTGCCTACTTGCTGACATCCAGTTATAAGAGCACCAGTTGTTGAAGATTCGGTTTTCCATTGTACAATTTTGTCTTCAAATATCAGGTGTCCATAAATATTTGGATTTGTAGCTGGGTCATAGATCTGATTCCATTGACCCATATGTTTGTTTTTATGCAGGTACCGTGAGGTTTTTATTACTATAGTCTATAGTGGAACTTGGCATCTGAGATGGTGATATCTCTGGAATTTCTTTTATTGTACAGGGTTGTTTTAGCATTCCTGAGCTTTTTGTCCTTTCATATGAAGTTGAGTATTGTTTCTTCATTTAAGGTCTGTAAAGAATTGTGCTGAAATTTTAATGGGGAGTGTATTTTATCTGTAGATTGCTTTTGATAAAATGGCCATTTTTACTGTTATTCCTGCTGATTCATACAGGTCTTTCACTTGCTTATTTAGAGTTAAATCTATACATTTTATATTATTTGTAGCAATTGTGAATGGTGCTATTTTCCTGATTTCTTTCTCAGTGCATTTATTGCTTGGATATAGGAGGGCTATTGATTTTTTAAAATCTATTATGTATTCAGCCCCTTCACTAAAGTAGTTATCAGCTGTAAGAGCTCCCTGGTAGAATTTTTGGGGTTGCATATGTACACTATCATATTGTCTGAGAATAATGATACTTTGACATTTTCCTTTCCAACTTTTCAATTTGTATCCCCTTGATCTCCTTTGGTTGTCTTCATCTCTCTAGCTAGAACTTTCAGTACTATATTGAATAGGCATGAAAAAAGTGGACAATTTTATTTTATTGCTGATTTTAGTAAAATTGCTTTGAGTTTCTCTCCATTTAATTTGAGGTTGGCAAATGATTCGTGGCATATTGCTTTTATTATGTTTAGATACGCCCCTTTTATCCCTGATCTCCCCAATACTTTTATTATGAAGAGGTGTCAGATTTTTTCAAATGTTTTTTCAGCATCTAATGAGATGATTACGTACTTTTTCTTTCTTCCAGTTTGTTTACATAGTGGATTACTTTGACAGAGTTTTATATGTTGAACCCCCTGCATCTCTGATATGAAGCCCACTTGATCAGGATGGAGGATCTCTTTTATGTTTTCTTGGATTCTGTTTCCCAGTACATTCTTGAGAAATTTTGCACCTGGTTTCATGAGGGAAATTGGTCTGTAATTCTCTCTTTTTGAGTCTTTGTGTGGTTTGGGTATCAGGGTGACTGTGGCCTCATGGAAATGAATTTGACAATGTTCTTTCTGTTTCTATTTTGTACAGTAAATTGAGGAGTATTTGTACTAGTTCTCCTTTGAAGGTCTGGCAGACTTGGGCACTGCAACCATCTGGCTCTGGCCTTTTTTTGGTTGAAAGACTTTTAATGACTGCTTATATTTCCTTAGGGAATATAGATCTATGTAAATTGTTTATATGATCTTATTTTAACTTTGATAAGTGCTGTTTATTAATAAACTTGTCCATTTATTTTAGATTTTTCACTTTTGTAAAATACAGGTTTTTGATTGATCATTTGGATTTCCTTGGTGTCTCTTGTTATGACCACTTTTTCATTTCTGATTTTGTTACTTTGGATATTGTGTCTCTGCCTTTTAGTTAATTTGAAAAAAATTGTCTATCTTGTTTTTTTTCTCAAAAAACAACACTTTGTTCTTTGTTTTGTTTCTTTGTATTGCTTTTTTTTCTTTCTATTTTATTGATTTCAGCCCCAAGCTTGATTATTTCCTTCTGATTCCTGCTCTTAGGTGTGTCTGATTCTTACTGTTCTAGATCTTTTAGGTGCACCGTCTGGAGGACCTGCCCTGTACTAAGAGTGGGGTGTTGAAGTATCCTACTATTAATGTGTGAGGATCAATGTGTGATTTAAACATTAGTAAGTTTTTAAGGAAGGTGTGCCCTTGCATTTGTGGCATAGATATTCAGAATCAAAAAATCATCTGGGTGGACTCATCCTTTGATGAGTATGAAATGCCCTTCTCCATCTCTTTTGATTAATTTTGGTTTGAAGTCTATTTTGGTAGATATTAGGAGAGCTACACCAGTTTGTTTCTTAGGTCCATTTGACTGAAAAATCTTTTTCCAACCCTTTAATCTGTGTTGATGCCTATTATTTGATGTTGAGGTACATTTCTTGCATGTTAACAGGATGGACCCTGTTTCTTATCCAGTTCATTAGCCTGTATCTTTTCATTTGCTAATTAAGTCCATTGATAGTGAGATATATTAATAACCACTAATTGTGTGTTGTGTTTTTATGTTGGTGGTGGTGGTACAGTGTGTGTGTGTGTGTGTGTGTGTGTGTGTGTGTGTGTGTTTCCCTTCTTTGGATTTTGTTTGTGTGAGTTTATCTATGACCTGTGCTTACTTGGGAGCTAGTTAACTTCCCCAGGTTAGGGGTTTCCTTCTAGTATATTGTATAGGGCTGTATTCGTGGATAGATGTTGCTTAAATTTGACCTTGTCATTAAATATCTTGTTTTCTCCATCTATGGTGTTTGAGAGTTTTGTTGGGTATTCATGGTCTCTTTTAAAGTCTGCAGGATATCTGTCCAGGCCTTTCTGGCTTTTAGAGTCTCCATTGAGAAGTTTGGCATGATTCTTATAGGTCTGCTTTTATATATTACTTGGTGTTTTTCTCTTGTCATTTTTAATATTCTTTCTTTGTTCTGTATGTTTAGCATTTTGATTATTATGTGGAGAGGTAATTTTCTTCTCTGATCTAATCTATGTGCTATTCTGTAAGCTTCTTGTACCTTTATAAGCCTGTCCTTCATTAGGTTGCAAAATTTTTCTTCTGCGATTTTGTTAAATATTATTCTTTCAGTATTTAATCTGGGATTCTTCTTCCTCTACTCTTATTGTTCTATGGTTTGATCTTTCCATTGTGTCCCAGATTTCCTAAATGGTTTGTGTTAGGAGTTGTTTAGTTCTAATATTTTCTTTGACCAATGAATCTGTTTCTTCTATTGTTTCTTCAATGCCTAAGATTCTGTCTTCCATCTCTTGGATTCTGTTGGAGATGCTTGTGTCTGTAGTTCCTGTTCTCTTATCCAGACTTTCCAATTCCAGAATTCCCTCAGTTTGTGTTTATTTTTATTGCTTCGATTTTGATTTTCTTATCTTGAGTAGTTTCCTTCACCTTCTTGTTTGTTTTTTTCTTGGCATTCTTTAAGGTATTTGTTGATTTTCTCCAACTTTTTGGTTGTCTTTTCTTTGATTTCTTTAAGGGATTTCTTTTCATCTCTGCGTTAAAGGCCTCTATCATCAACATAAATTTGGTTTTAATATTGTTTTCTTGTGCTTTGGCTGTGTTAGTATATTCAGGGCTTGCTGTAGTGGGATGGATGGGCTCTGGTGTTGATATATTGCCCTGGCTGTTGTTATTTGTATTCTTACACTTATGTCTAGGCATCTGGATTTGAAGTGATTGTACATCTAGGTGTCAATTTTTGGGTTTATCTTTGTTGGGTGGGTGTTTTCTTTCTTAGTTTCTGTTTCCTCTCTGGTCTTCTGGATCCTGTGGCCAGTGGTAGAGCAGAAGAGTTTTTGCCTATGTTGTGGCTGAACTTCTATGGCCTAGATGGTTTCTGTTCCATTAGGTAGTTACTGCCCAAGTTTGGACCTGAAGTTCTAGCTATATATGTGTGTGGAGCCTGATCTTGCCAGGCATCCTCTGGGGTTCAGATGCTGGCCTGGCTTCTCCTGGGTAGGAGGTTTCTGCCTGTTTTTCAGGGAGCTGAATTGTTCCCTGTGGTTTAGGATGTTGGTGTGGCTTTTGGGGATCAGGATGCTGGCCTGGCCTCTGACAGGGTGGAAGGCTTCTGCCAGAGATGTAGACTGGGACATGATGACTATGGGAGGAGTCTTTTCTTTTTGATTTGTTCTCTGAGAATTTTGTACATGTTTTGGTCATATTCACCCTTCTTTGCCCAGCTCTTCCCAGATCTGCTCCATTCCCTTCCTAAGCAACTTGGTGTAATTTTTGTTTCCCATAAGGCCAATTTGTGCTACCTGAATATTCTTGGATGTGAGGCCTTCCACTGGGGCATAATCAATTTATCAGTAGCTTCACTCATAGAGAAACTTGATCATTACACCCATAACAGCTGACAGTTGTCAATAGTTCCATGACTAGGATTTGGGCTGCAACTCCCCTCTCCAGGCTGGGAAGTGTTCAGGCTTTGTCTTGCACAGGTCTCGTGCATACTGTTGTATATGCTGTGAGTTCATATGTTCAACTTCCCTGCTGTGTCTCCAAGACAGCTTCCTTGATGTCAGCCTCTGGCTCTTACATTCTCTCTGTCCTCTCTTCCACAATAATGCATGGGCCTTTGGAAAACAGGTTGTAGTTTTGAGGAGGCATCAAGTATTGAAAAGTATTTTATGTTTTGCCTTTATCCACTTGTTGGTCTCTCTGTTAATCACCATTTATTTCAAAGAGAAACTTCTCTGATGAGGATTTGGTGATGCATTAATCATGTGCATACCAATAATTCATTAGAGAACAATTTAATACTATATCCATTTAGCAAAATAATAGTATTAGGTTCGCCTCAGGGTCCTATAACCTACCTAGCCACAGGGTTTTGTCCTAATAATAGTGACAGGTATTGGTTTTATCTTGTGATCTGAGCCTTAAATCCAATCAGAAAGCGGCTGGTTACTCCCATAACTTTCATGACACTATTCTATCAGTAAACATGTTATTCTATGCTTAATAATAACTACACAGTCCTGTTATTATTGTACCTCACAGAGTTCATGTATGGGTAAGATTATCACTACTTTTGTTCTCTGTTACTATGCATAGCACCTTCTCGTAATATGAAAGTTAGTCAGCAAGGATGGAATTTCCAGATCGGCATCACTTGATTTCTCCATGGTCGAATATTCAAACTTGTTATATTTTCAAGTAATATGGCTTTACTATTGAGTTCTGGATGGTAACCTAAGGCACCAGCAATCTTTGCCTATGGGACTTCAGTGGCCAACAAATCCAAAAGAACTAGCCCTATTCTAGGGACTGGACTTTTTATTTTTTAGCCTCTGGTATCTAGTAGGGGCAATGTGGCTCCATTATATGATAACTACAATTTTCATTTTACTTTTTTAAAACAATCTTTCATCATTTTATAAACCAAACCCAGTTCTCCCTCCCTCCCCTCCTCCTGCTTTCTCCACCCCAGCCCCCATCCACTCCTCAGAGACTATAAGGCCTCCCATATGGAGTCAAAAAGTCTGGTACATCCAGTTGAGGCAGGAACATAGCCCTCCTCGGGATATCTAGCCTGAGCAAAGTAACACAACACATCAAATAGTTACTAATTTTTATTTGTAAATTTATTAAACTTATCAATACCCAAAGCCATTATCATCAGTCCCAACTGTTATTATAGGCTACACTGACTAGTATTGTTGCCTTCCCAACAGCTAAGATATAGAATGAATATAAACATCCATGAATGTACAAGCTTGGTTTGAATTAGAGGACAACTTTCTATAAACTATAGCCACTGTATTGTACAATACATCAGCAAAAATATTCCTTCTCTCTAACAGAATCTTTATACAGTTTGAAGAGTTTCACCCTTCCACTTAACCTTGAGTAAGCAGCACTCTGTTTCTGTTTATGTGAGTTGAATTGCTTTAAAAGTACTGAAATAAATGAGGACATGTGGTATCTTTCTTTGGAAGTTTAATGCACAGAAGCAAAATATCTTCCAAATTTATGTGTGTTGTAATCAAGAGGGCTTCATTTTAAAAAGACTTTTAAAAAGAATATTCTATTGTGTATATACACCACATTTTTATCCACAAAGCCACTGATGAACATTTATGTTTATACTATAGTGTGGTTGTTGTGAATAATGGTGTATTGATATGTAGTGTGCCTAAAAGTTGGATTGGACTAGGTCATAATGATGTTGGGCAAAAAAAGCCTGTTGTTCAGTTCTATACCTTACTTAGTCACTGGCTTTTTCTGAGCTTGGACATGTTTACCAGCTGGGATCCATATTCCCTGTCGGGTGAAAATACTGACTAGGTTTTGTAAGCAGTCAGATTACCTAACTGGCTAGGCATTTTAGTGGCATTGGTCAAGCTGTATCATCACAGGTACACTTTGGCTAAACTGTAATATCATTTCAGTTCTGCAGTTTATTAGAACTACAGAAGGGACTTACTTGTAGGATGATTTGCTGATTGTTAAAGAATGGAACAGAATGTGTGCGTGCTGAGTCTTGCTTCCCTAGCTGTCAGTATTTTGAGGTTGGCTTTACTGCTTGACTGCTTTACTATTTGATCTCCTATCTCATAGAAGTCTAACTTTCCTTGAAGTCTAACCTACTGTTATATATCCTTGCCAGTATGGGGCTTTCAGATATACTTTGAAGCTGGGCTAAGCAACTGTGTATACTTTGGAATTGACATGTCTAGCTTCTATAGTTCGTACAAATAGGCTACAGCTTGCCTTTCCCTCCCTGTATAGTACCTTGGAGTAGTATCTGAGTCTAGGTATAACAGGTGTATCCTTAAGAAGTAAAGCCAGATAAAGTTCCTTCAATGTTTATGAATATAATTGGTCTTGCAGATACGCTAGGCTATTGCCTCATACCTGTGACTGGGTGCCACAACTATAAGGGATACATAGTTACTACCAATACCAGGGGAGTGGTCTCTGTAATCTCTGTACATTTTCATTTTTGTCTAATGCCAGGTTGTCTCTTAATGTTTCTTTCCCCAGTGTTCCTCATGAGATGAGATCAGAGAGGTTTCCTGTGATGAACCTCAGAATGCATTAACTGAAAGAAAGCCTTGGATTCATTTTTCCCACGTAGAAATCATGTATTCATCAGAATCATCTCTTTGTGGCACTATGCTATTGTGGAGAAAGGAGGGCAACCCTTCAGAATAAGAATATCCCTTTAAGCCTCTTACTGTAATTGTTACTGGGTCTTGTGATCCACACAGGTTTCTCCAGCTAATTGCCTAGTTTCAACATTTTCATAAAGGTGCTCATATCTGTAGATAGTTTTTGGTCTTCCTCTGAGAGAATCTAAAGTCTGGAATTTCCTATTTAACTATTATGCTACCATTTCTTCCATATAATTTTGAACATGTTATTATCAAGTCCTTTAACTATTTATACCTTATACTGATATTATAGTGAAACTTGCATAACATCATAAACACAAGAGAAAAATCTAAATACTAATTCAGTTATCATGAGATGTAACAACACACCCATGAACAGCCTTTTCTGTACATCTTGCTCTTTCTTCTTTGCATCTTCCCCAACCAGGTTGCTTGGAATGATTTAGCCATTATATGGCCTTTTTATTCAAGAATTATTTTCTATAGTTCAAACAGTGGTGGTGAACACCATTAATTCTGGCACTCAGGAAGCAGAGGTAGGCAGACCTCTGAATTCCAGGCCAGCCTGATCTACAGAGCTAATTCTAGGACAGCCAGGACTACAGAGAAACAGAGTTTTTGAAAAGAATGAATTATTTTGAACAATTACACTCAATTTAATAACATTTTGATAAAAATGCTAAGTTCATTTTAAGTTTTCAGAATTCCTTTAATTATATCCCATAATTTATCAACGGTTTTTATATACTTGATTCTTTACTTCTATTAATGAGAAATTGGTATTTAACCTGTCAGGCAGCAAACTGAGCTAGAAAACGTTTAATAATAGCTTTTCAGATCCTACCTTAAACTTACTAAATATTTTTCAGGGTAATTATGATATAAATTGCCTAAGCATCACCATATTTTAACAATTTTTCTGAAATTCTTTTTCACTAATATTTCTAGCTAGTTTATATGAAAGTTCATGGGCTTTTTAGATACTTCAGTATCTAAGAGAATGTTTCTGATGTCTTCAGAATCATTACTTCTGTGGTCTTTGTAGAATATTGTGAGCATCCCATTTGATATTGTTTTGCTGTCTGTCGATTCTGACTGGAATTTACTATTTATACTTGAATTTTTTCTTGCTCTATACATAAACTCATTCATTCAAAACCAAAAGTACCTCTATCATACATCATTCTATGGACCTTACAGAAGTCTGAGAAAAATTTTCAATACATACTGTAAAGACAACCAGTAAGGTTCTTATCATTTATCAGGTTTTTCTGAATTCTTTTCTTCTCTTCTTTCTTTCTTTCTTTCTTCCTTCCTTCCTTCCTTCCTTTCTTTCTTTCTTTCCTTCCTTCCTTCCTTCCTTTCTTTCTTTTAAAAAATAAATGTTTATTTATGATGTAGACAGTGTTCTGCCTGCATGTATGCCTGCATGACAGAAGAGGGTACCAGATCTCATTATAGATTATTGTAAGCCACCACATGGTTGATGGGAATTCAATTCAAGATCTTCAGAAGAGCAGACAGAGCTCTTAACCTCTGAACCATCTCTCAAGATTCCTGAATGCTTTTCTTGATGATATTTAATTTCTATATCTAATTTGCTCAGAAACTTTAAGGTGTGTAATAATTGAGTATATATCAGACGTCTTTATTTTTTTCTGTGGGCAATCAGATAAATATTTTTTACAATAAAAAAACTTGATCTGGGCTGGAGAGATGGCTCAGCGGTTAAGAGTACCCGGGTTCAATTCCCAGCACCCACATGGCAGCTCACAACTGTCTGAAAGGGATTTGACACCATCAGACCATTGCACATAAAAAAATAAAGTTAAATAAACCATAAAAATATTTCTAAAAAATCTTGATGTTGTTCTCAGATACCAGCACACAGCTCAATGTATTAGTGATATAACAGGATACTCTCCATGTAACTCTTCCTATGAGATTTTCTAAAATTAGTAGAAATGATGCACATCATTGGCTACCATTAAGGAAGAAGTAACTAGATAGTCCATGATTTTGAAAGACACCAAATTTTCACGTATATTTAGGCAATTTCTTCCAAATTCACCTATTCCCAATACTTTTGTTTTCAATTTTTTGAGTATTGCTTCCACGCATGTAAGTCCACAGCCATTGGTAACTTATCTGGGATTAATTTTCTGTTTGGCTAGTTCATCTGTACTGCTTAGATGTTCTGATGTAATTATGACAATTGAGGTCTTTCCTTTTCCTATTTCCTTGTCATTCAGATCATTCATTTCACAAAGAGCACTGAATTGTAGACTGATTTCAGTAACATCAAAATGTTCGTGCCATCAATCATCGTGGTAATATCTGCAATATTAACTAATATATCATCTTAGCAACTTTCCCTCCTCAAACTCTTCCCATAGCTTCCCAACATTTCTACTCATCCAACTTTATGCTCTCTCTATCTCTCTCTTTGCCTCTGCCTCTGTCTCTCTCTTCCAAAAGACACAAATAAATAAACCCACAAAACAAAATCAATAACACAAAAATGCCAAAACTAAGCAAAACAAAATAAAAAGTCTATACACACACGAAACAACAACACTACTGAGTTCATTATGTGCCATCCAAGAACTTCTGGGCAAAGACCCCGCCCTACAGTGTGTTTGATATGCCCAGTTACACTCCACTGGAAAAAACTAATTTTTCCTTTGCCATCTCTTATATATTGTAAATAGATTCTCAGTATAGAATGAGACCCCATATTCACTTATCTTTCAGTGCTAGGACCCCTTCTGGCTTCAAACTGATCAGCACCAGCTTGAATTCTCAGTGTTCTAGAGCAGTCACTTTTTGTAACCGTCACTCAAGGCATCATTTTCTATCTACAAATCACCATATATAACCTGATTTCAGTGTGCCAATCTATCAATTGTATTTTAAATTTTTTATCGACCTCTACATTACTGTGCGGGTTTTCTGTCTTTTATGTAATGTCCTATAGCTTTCTGAAGTTGGTATAATGTAATTATTACATATAAAGACCTTGATACTATTTTGGACATTAAAAGTTCAGGATTTCACTAATTACTAACCATATGACCTTGGGCACACTAGTTATTCCCTTATTATTCCTTAGATTATTCACTTTGGAAAATGTAATGATAAACAATAGCACCTACGAGTGTGACTTATTTGAAGATTCAGCAAGTTGACACTCAAAATCACTTAGATTACCACTCAATAAATTTGAGTAATTATTATGCACAGGTTAGCTCCTACTCTAAGTGAAAGTTTTTGCTGAAAATTTTTATTCCATGTGACTGTTCATCTTCACTTGATGACATCTGTAATTAACTAAGAGGCAAGCCTCTGAGTGTGTCTGTTAGGATGTTCTCAAGAATGATTAACTGTGAGGAGAAGACCCCTCCCCAGATTTGGTTACAGTTTTCAACAAGTACCCCAGATATAAAGAGAATTGAGGAAAAAACAGGGTCAAGAAGTCAGGTAATATGTTGTTAAACTACTCTGCTGCTATTATGGAAGCCAACTTAGTGAATCTTTTTTTAAAATAAACAAACATCCCTTGGTTCTGTTCCTCCATAGAAAATTGCTTAGGATACTCCACCAAGTATTTGTTGCCAAGAATTTGTCTGCTCACTGTAAGCACATACTTTTTAGGAAGTTTTCTTTCCTCCGTCCCTTTAATTTTGAGTTAAGTATTTTAATCTTTGTTCTCAATGTGTTTCCATTTATTGCATTAGCATTATCATTTTTGTTTGCTCTTTTTGTGTCATGACCATATTTATCTTGATCAGTGTTGTTCATATCACCCAGCACTATAAAAGGCAAAACAAAACAAAATAAACAAACAAAAAAATCAAAAGCCTAAATGTGCCCTGGCTATTTTAAATGAGATTAATAACACTTGATCTCAATAAACTCCTACTTAAAAATATAACTCACATGTCTTCCCCAACTTGATCACAGATTTTCAGTGGAAGAAATCTATTCATGCACAGTGGCACATGCTCTAGTTTTGATCTTGGCTCTTACCAAGGAAAATTGAAGTAGCTGTTATCTATCAATTCAAGGCCAGGAACATTTCCCAAGTTCAGCTCACTTTTTAATTCTTGAACAGCCCTTTGTACTCAGGCTCTTGATTTTTTTTTTAACAATTTGTATTCTTGAAACTTTTCTCAATGATATTTAACATTTGAACTCTTCACACCAATTCTATAGAAACACCCATGTTTCTTTCTGTAATTGCTGAATCACTTCCTTCCTATGCTACTTAAACTGCCACCTGGGAATGGTATTGTCAAGAAAATAAAATTCAGCGCACAAAGGAAATACAACCTCACCTCAGAATAGCTATAATAAAAATATAAAAGCAAAATCCTCATGAACGTATAGAGAAAAAGACTCCAGAGTAATTCCATTTTCACTGGATAGTGAGAAGGTATTCTTGCTACTGGGCTATGAGCCACTGGACACTAGAATCAAAGGGCAGAGAGCTGTAAAATATAACGTTTTTCTCCATTTAAGTTTATACTCATCAAAAAAGCTAAGGTATCTATTGCGAACACAGCACTTAAGGTGTCACCTTTGTTTCTAATCAAATAACAAATACAGTCTCAAAGCTTCGGCTGTCCAGGCAAGATGATAGGCAGTATTTATTCTCCCTCCTTTCCTCCAAGTCCAATTCTCAAGTCATTTTCATATATCTGTAGGAGAATATTGGCTATGGTCTCTCCTGACTCTCTGCCTCCCTTCCCAGAAGACTCATCAAATCCAGTTGCACATACTCTTTTCCTCCCTCCTGTGGACCCCCTCAGCTGCCCTACTAGTTAACTCATACCCATTCCTTTTTTTTTTTTTTTTTTTTGGTTTTTTGAGACAGAGTTTCTCTGTGGCTTTGGAGCCTGTGCTGGAACTATCTCTTGTAGACCAGGCTGGTCTCGAACTCACAAAGATCCACCTGCCTCTGCCTCCTGAGTGCTGGGATTAAAGGCATGCGCCACGACTGCCCGGCAACTCAT
>JAQHUG010000094.1:2003900-2019377 GCA_028555095.1 Dicrostonyx torquatus | reverse complement strand
GCTGGAATCTCCAGATGTTTCTGCTGGACCCTCCAGATGTTTCAGCAGGAACCTCCAGATGATTCTGGTGGGACCTCCAGATATTTCTACTGGGACCTCCAGATGTTTTTGCTGAGACCTCCAGATGTTTCTGCTGGGACTAGATCAGGGCCCCCAGATGCTCCAGGATCTCAGAGGCAAAGGTGCAGGCTTGGTGGATGTAGCACCCTGGGAAAAATAACCTCTGCTTCCCTGCGCTCACCCCCGATCCCCAGAGCCTTAGCCCTGGAGCCTGCTGTTTTGTGAGGTCCCAGAACCCACAGCTGGAAGGAGGAGCTGGGATGGGCTGGGAAAAAAATCCCGTACCCAGGCAGAGCTCCTCAGGATGATTCTACTGTGACTAGATGATGGCCCCCTTATGCTCCAGGATCTCACAAGCAAAGGTGCAGGCTTGGTGGATGTAGCACCCTGGGACAAATAACCCCTGCTTCCCTGTGCTCACTCCCCAATCGCCAGAGACTTAGCCCTGGATCCTGCTGCTTTGTGACGTCCTAGGACCCCACAGCTGGAAGGAGGAGCTGGGGTGGGCTGGGAAAAAAATCAGTATCCGGGCAGGGCCCTGAGCCCGAATGACCAGAGACTTTAGAGGAATAGAGTGTCCCTGCACCCCTCTCCAGTCTGGGCGGGTGCCAGGTCAGATAGACTTACCCTCCATATGTTTCTGTTGGGACTAGATCAAGGCCCCCAGGTGCTCCAGGATCTCAGAGACAAAAGCATGGGCTTGGTGGATGGCGCTCTGGCTTTGTGGATGTAGCACCATGGGACAAATAACCCCTGCTTCCCTGTGCTCACTCCCTGATCCCCAGAGCCTTAGTCCTGGAGCCTGTTGTTTTGTGAGGTCCTAGGACCCAGCAGCTGGAAGGGAGAGCTGTGGTGGGCTGGGAAAAAAATCCAGTACCCGGTCAGGTCCCTGAGCCCGAATGACCAGAGAGTTTAGAGGAATAGAGTGTCCCTGCACCCCTCTCTGGTCTGGGCGGGTGCCAGGTCAGATAGACTGACCCTCCAGATGTTTCTGCTGGGACTAGATCAGGGCCCCCAGGTGCTCCCAAGTATAGGTTTTTGAAGTATGACTTAAAGAATCTCTGGATTTCCACAGAGTCTGCTGTTATGTCCACCTTTTCTTTTATGATTTTGTTAATTTGGATATTCTCTCTCTCTGCCTTTTGGTTAGTTTGGGTAAAGGTTGTCAATCTTCTTAATTTTCTCAAAGATCCAACTATTTGTTTTGTTGATTCTTTGTATTGTTCTTTTGTTTCTATTTTATTGATTTCAGCCCCGAGTTTGAATACTTCCTACAATCTACCCCTCCTGGGTGACTTTGGTTTTTGTTGTTGTTGTTGTTATTGTTGTTGTTCTAGAGGTTTCAGGTATGCTGTTATTTCACTAGTGTGAGATTTCTCCAAATACATTTTCTGGCCACTTAGTGTTATAAACAATCCTCTTAGCACTGCTTTCATAGTGTCCCATAAGTTTGGATAATGTGGTGTATTCATTTTCATCAAAATCTAGAAAGTTTTTGATTTCTTTAATTCTTCCTTGACCCAGTGGTAATTCAATTGAGAATTGTTCACTTTCCATGCGTTTATAGGTTTTCTGTAGTTTGTGTCGCTGTTGAATTGTAACTTTGAACCATGGTGGTCTGATAATATGCCCAGGTTTATTCTAACTATTTTATATCTGTTTAGATTTGCTTTGTGACTGAGTATGTAGTCAGTTTTAGAGAATGTTCCATAAGGTGCTAAGAAGGTTTATTCTTTTGTATTTATGTTCTATACATATCTGTTAAGTCAAATTGAATCATAGCATCTGTTAATTCATTTATTTCTTTGTTAAATTTCTGTCCTATAGTTCTGTCTAGTGGTGAGATTGGGGTGCTGGAGTCTCCCACTGTTACAGTATGGGGTTTGATTTGTGCTTTAGGCTTCAGTAATGCTTCTTTTACAAATGCGGGTAACCTTGGACTTAGGGTATAGATGTTCAGAATGGAGACTTCATCTTGATGGATATTTTTTCATGTGGTGAATATGAAATGTCCTTCTTTATCTCTTTTGAATAATTTTAGTGTGAAGTCTATTTTGTTAGATAGTAGGATTGCTATACTAGCTTGTTTCTTAGGTCTGTTTGATTGGAAAATCTTTTCCCAACCCTTTACTCTGAGATAATGTCTGTCTTTGAAGATGATGTGTGTTTCTTGTATGCAGCAGAAGGATGGATCCTGTTTTCATATCATTCTTTTAGTTTGTGTCTTTTTATAGGTAAATTGAGCCCATTGATATTAAGAGATATTAATAACCAGTAATTGAAAATTCCTGTTATTTTTTTGGATTTGATAGTGCTGGTGGTAGTGTGTGTGGTTTCCTTCTTTGGGGTTTGCTGGTATAAGGTTATCTATTGCCTATGTTTTCGTGGATACAGCTAACATTTTCTGATTGAAGTTTTCCTTCTAGTCCTTTCTGTATGGCTAAATTTGTGAATAGGTATTGTTTAAAAATGGTTTTGTCATGGAATATCTTGTTTTTTCCATGGTGATTGAATGTTTTGTTGGGGCTGGGCGGTGGTGACACTAATCCCAGTACTCGGGAGGCAGAGGCAGGCAGATCTCTGTGAGTTCGAGACCAGCCTGGTCTACAAAAGCTAGTTCCAGGACTGGCACCAAAGCTGCAGAGAAACCCTGTCTCGAAAAACCAAAAAAAAAAAAGAAAAGAAAAGAAAGAAAGAAAAAGAAAAGAAAAGAAAAGTTAAGTTTTGCTGGGTATGGTAGTATGTGCTGGCATCCATGGTCTTTTAGTATCTGCAAAACATCTGACTGGGACCTTCTGACATTCATAGTCTCCATTGAGAAATTGGATACAATTCTGATAAGTCTACCCTTGTATGTTACTTGGCCTTTTTTGTAGCTCTTAGTATTCTTTCTTTATTCTGTATACTTATTGTTTTGATTATTATGTGGTGAGTGTACTTTTTTTTTTGGTCCCGTCTATTTAGTGTTCTGTATGCTTTTTGTACAAACACTTTGGAAGTAAATATGGTGATTTCTCAGAAACCTGGAAATCAATATACCTCTATAAATATATATAAGAGTGGTATAAATCTATACCACTCTTGGGAATCCATCCCAAAGTATTCTCAATCGTGCCACAATGACACTTGTTCAACAATGTTCTATTAGCTTTACTTGCAATTGCCAGAACCTGGAAACAATCTAGATGTTTCTCAATAGAAGAACTGGCAAAGAATGTGGTACATTTGCACAAAGGAGTATTATTAACCTGTAAAAAAAATGACATCATGAAATTTGAAGGTAAATGTATAGAATTAGTAAAGAATCATCCTGAGTGAGGTAATACAGACCCAGAAAGATAAACATGGTATGTGCTCACTTATAAGTAGATACTAGCTATGAGGGATAACTATTCTAACAATCCATAAACAATAGAAAAACCAGGTAACAAGGAGAGTTCAAGAGGGGACTCTTAGACATCCCTAGAAAAAGGAAATAGAATTTTCATGGGTGGACTAGGGGCAGGCACAGATGGAAATGGGAGGGATGAGGTTGGGGAGATGGAAGGAGAAAGTACTGAAAGGGATGTATAGAAATGGGGGCATATTGAGGTCAGGTAGAGGCCTAGTTCAAGGGAAACTCCAAGAAATCTACAAGGATAACCCCATTTAAGACTCCTAGCAATAGCAGATACATGACCCAAACTGGCCATCTCCTATGACCAGGCACGTCTTCCAGTGAAGGAATTAGGACACTAACCTAGCCACTTAACTATTGTATAGTACTGTTTCAATGGGGAAAGATGTGTCACATTTGTTTATGCTGTGTAATACTACTTGAACCTTTATAAGTATGCTACATTTGTTTCTGTTGATGATGAAAAGTGTTACATTTGCTGCTGTTGCATTTGTTTCACCTTGTTTGCCTAAGGCACATGATTGGTCTGATAAATAGTTGAACAGTCAATAGCTAAGGAGAAGAGGGATAAGTGAGGCTGGCCTGCAGAGAGAATAAATAAAGATAGAAGAGAAGGAGGAGGAGAAGGAGGAGGAGGAGGAAGAGGAGGAGGAAGAAGAAGAAGAAGAAGAAGAAGAAGAAGAAGAAGAAGAAGAAGAAGAAGAAGAAGAAGAAGAAGAAGAAGAAGAGAAAAAGACAGACATGCCTGGGGCCAGAAGCCAGGCAGAGATAGAGACAGAAGGAAAGTAAGATATATGGAAAGCAAGATAAAAGCTCTGAGGCAAAATGTAGATGAAGAGAAACAGATTAAAATAAGAGCTAAAATAAGACCTAGCATTCAAAACTAATAATAATAAGTCTCCATGTCATGATTTGGAAGCTGATTGATGGCCTCCCAAAGAAATCCTGTTACACATAACTTTCTACTTACAGTCTGTCTTGCTTATGGGATGTGTTGGGTAAGGGTGATAGAGAGATTGTGATAGTGTCCAACCAATGACTGATCCAGCCTGAAACCTGACTATTCTTGGTTGCCAACCTGGCTATATCTGGAAAGAACTATTGTCCAGTAATAGACGGCATACTTTGATCCATATATTGAGGAAAGAAGATAATATATGTTGATCCAGATCTTGAGGTTTGAAGTCACACCTTTAATCTGGGTTGCACCTTCTGCTGGAAGCCTATGTGAGAACAATGGAAGAAGGAAGGGTTCATTTTTCACCTGCCTGCCCTTGCCTTGTCAGTGCATCCATTCTTTCAGTGGAACTGAAGCCTACTTCTTCAGGATTCCAGAACAGACATAAAACCAGCTGAAACACCCAACCTTGTGGGACTGAGAAGCTAATAGATTCTAGGACTTTCTATTCACAACTAGCCATTGTTGAACTACAGACCACAAGTAATTCTAATAAATTCCTAAAAAAAGATAGACAAATATATAGATAGATAGATAGATAGATAGATAGATAGATAGATAGATATTCATTCTGTAATTTCTGTGACTCTAGACAACCGTGAAAAATATTCCATGCTAGGAGATCAAGGCCACTCCACTCCTGACACTGCCTGAAGTGCCATGATCCAGTGTCTAGGATAGAACTGTACATGACTGGAGAAAAATGCCAATGTAATGATCCTTAATGATACTCAGCTATTCATAGATTGGTGCCTACCCAGATTTTCATCAGAGAGGCTTGATTCAGTATCTTTTTTCTTTTAAATTTTATTTTACTCTTTATTTATTTTAGAATTTCTTATGTAAATACTGTACTTACATTATTTCTACTTTTCAAACACATAAATTCCTGTTATTTTATTATTTCTACATGTATACTTCCAAACTGAGTCAGTTCAATGTTCCTTGTATGTGTGTGTGTTTAGGTCTGACCACCTGGGATCAAAGGAACTTGGCCCTGAAGAAGAATGATTCTCCCCTTTCAGCAGCCATTAATTGCTTGTAGTTCTTCATTTAGGGGTGAGGGTTTTTCTATTGCTTCTATGCATAAGCACATACCAACTAGTATTATTATTGTATAAGAGTACTTTAGTACTTAGTACGTTGTTTGGATTAGAGGTGTACACCTTCCATGTCATGTATAGATGACCCTGTCTCAGTCTATCTTTGGTCCTCTGTCGTTATGGTTATTCTACTATTATGATTTCCAGGTCCATTCATGTTGTGTCAAGTGACAGGTTTTCTTTCCTTTTATGTATGAATATTATTATATTATATACATAATGTATATAATGGTCATTTAGATTGTTTCTAGTTCTTTAGTTATTATTAATAGTGAGGCAGTAAACAAAGACTGCACATATTTCCTCAACATTCTTATTTCATTTCCTTTGTACAGCTACTCAGTAATGATACTGATTGGCCAAATGGTACCCTTATTTTTACTTTATATTGGAAGTTCTATTATCTTTTTCATAGGCACTGTATAATACTTTTTCATTTCCATCAACATGTTGCAAAGGTCCTCCTTTCCTCATATCTTTACCAGAACTTTCCAAGTTTATTCTTTGAAACTGTATCCACTGAAACTGCCATAAAGGGATGTCTTAGTATGATTTTTATTTGGATTTCCATAATAATTGGTAATGTTCTATGACTTTTACAGAAATTTGGTGACAGTTTGCATGTTGTCTCTTGAGAGGTAACTGTTTACACTTATTGTCCATTTTAATTGGTTTATTTGTTTTGTGAACTTTTTTAGAGTTTTGTTTTACTACTAAATTTTTGGATCTGTATATGTATTCTAGATATCAACTTCTTGTCAGCTTTATATTTATATTGCACATAGTTTCTCTCTTTATGTAGGTTTTATCTTCATTCTGTTAGTTGAGTGCCACACTGATGGGCAGATTTTTTTTTCCTCTTTAACTTGTCATAATCCCATTCTTTAACTTTTGCTTTGATTCATATTCAGACAAATTATTGCCCATTTTAATAGTGCATCCCCTATTTTTTCTTCCAGAAGTTTTATACTTATGGACATTATTTTCTTTAATTCTGTAACTCTTGTTTGAGGTGAAAACTGGTGAATGATACAGGTCTTTCACCATTTATTTCAAAGTTACATTGGGTCAGAAAGACTGTGTAGTGTGTAAAGACGTTTTATTCCAAATCTGATCACCTAAGCTTAATCTCTAGGACCCACCTGCTAAAATGACAAACCTGCCTCCCACAAGTTGTCCTCTGTAGTGACAATGTGGAGGTCAAAATATAGGTCAAAAATATGCCACTGACATGTGAACTCCACTTACTACCTTTTGACATATGTTGCCATGCTGTCATTTTGTTTCATAGCTGTTGTTTGACAACATAGATGTTGTTTGAGTTTAACTGCTTTTGGGTCAGATGTAGCTTGAATCATCTGAGTCTTCTGTCCTAAGTGTGTGGTGTCTTCAAAAATGATGGCTCACCCTCAGCCCATCAGAGGCAATCAAGGGCTACAATGATAATCTATATTATTTTGAGAGTCACTTGAACTACCCAGACCAACCATATGAAAAGAGGGTTAATTTTTAAAGGTACTTCGTTAGTTCATTGTTCTTTTGAGAAACATTGTCAATTATCAACCCAAGTGGCTTACCTTTAACACTCACTCATGTGTGCATGCACAGACACACACACAGCTTCTGCATTTACAGCTCAGGAAATACCACAGAAGTTGTCCATAAAACAGTCACTCCTAGAAATCATTGCCTAAATAAGACCTGAACAATGAAAGTATCAGTGGATTTAATGTGGAAAGGAAAATTTTCATGACGTACCATTCCCAAACAAAGAACTACAGGTAACTAACAACTTCTGGGAAAAGCAAAGTTAACCTCTCCCAAGGATGAAGTTTCTTATTTATCCAATGCAGAGTGCTTATCCCTGAAACCATTTATACAAAGACAACAAAAATGAACTCTGAAAATTGCATTTTACATACTTGTGATTTTATACATATATATTATTGTTACATGTATGTAACATATTACATATTATTATATGTAACAATAATAAAAGGAAAAGAAGAATCAAGTTAAAAGTGGTAGCATAGAAGGTGTTTGAGGGAAGTTAATGGGAGGAACTTTTCAAGGAAAAGGAAGAAGGAACAGGATGTAGTTATATTTCAATTTAAAATATTGTTTTAAAGTGGTGGTGGATATTCTGTCTTGTTCTGGATCTTCAAAAGCTTTACCCTTTTCTCTGTTCAGCTTAATGGAGCTTTCTGTTTATTATAAGTGGCCTTATTTATGTTGAGTTATATTTTCTTTATAATTTTGTACAGCATTTTCCTCAGGAAAGAATTTCCTACTTCATCAATTGCATTCTTTGCATCTATTGAGTTTTCACCACTAGGAAACACCACTGATGGCTTTTCTCCCCAGCAGCCTGAAAATAACCTGGAAAATAGCCCCTTCAAATATTATGAGCACTACCTAGCATGAAAAAAAGTTTTCAAGCCATTTCCAGATTGATTTCTTTATGTCCAAGAAAGAGCGAGCATTGTTTCTTACATATAAATTTAGTGGGCAAACCAGAGCAATGACAACCACTGTCTTATTCTGGGGGGCTTTGGGACCTCCATGTTTAGTAACTCAGTAAGATGTATTCTATACTTAGCACTGAGATTTTCATTTAATACCCATGACTTCTAGGAGGAAGCATTGTCAACACATGCAGGGCATCTGTGTTCAAGGTATTTTTTTTTAAAAAAATCATTATATATCTTTATTATCTTTAAATTTTATTTAATGCATTTTGATAAATTTCTTTCCCATTTGCCAAGGGATCCCAGAGCCTCCCTAACTTTCTTTCAACCAAACATCATATTTTCTCTCTCTTTAAAGCAACAGCAAAACATACACCAAAATAAACCTACCAAAACTTAACAAAAGAAAAACATGGAGTTCATTTTGTTGTTGTTGCTCCACATTTCCTGAATACAAGGTCTGCCCTGCAGTGTGGTTGATGCACCCAGTATCACTCTATTGGAGAAAACTTTGTTTTTTCGTTCTCAGCAGTTATCAACTGCAAATTGCAAATAACTTCTTGGTTAGGGGTGGGAATTTGTGCCTAATTCCCCTTCTCTGTGCCAGGATTTAATCTGGCTTGAATTTGTGCAAGTCTTCAGCATGCTGTCAAGGTCTCTGTGGATGTGTGTGTGTATCAATCCATTGTGTCTAGAACACAATGTTTTCTTAGTCATTCACTACCTCTCTGGCTTTTCCCATTATTTATGCCTCCTCTTCCACATAGGTAATTAATTATATATCATTTTGTCCTTTCCATCCAATCAATCCAATGAGAATCCCCTCATTCTCACCCAATTCTACTTCATCATTCCATCTCATTCCTATTCAGTCTTTTATTTGGTTATTACTGTTACATATGCATATATGCATAATAAGGTATAACCTTCTGAGTCTGTTTAGTGCTGCTTATCTGTGTATGATTTTAGAGATGACCATTTGATACTGGAAAACCAATTAGGGAGCTCATCTTTGTAGAAGACTGATTCCCCCTCTACGATCACTTGTCAGTTGCCTGTGGTTATTTGTCTAGCAGTGGTGTCCCTGGAGATCTCCCCTTTGGTCTTATTGTGTCTATTTGTTGCTGTCATGGCTCAGGTCTCCTTTCAACAGCCATACTCTTAAGGTATCATGAGTGTAGCTTCCCTGTTATTTCTAGGAGACACAATCTCAGATCAGACTTCCAGGTCAACTGGAATTTAATTTTTTTGCCCCTCTTCTGTGATGTCCCAGGTTTAGGAGTTGTATCATGTATATAACTGTTGGGACTTGACACCTCTGGTGATTTGAATAGGAATGGCCCCCCATTATGTGTTTGGGTGCTTGACACATAGGGAGTGGCACTATAAGAAAGTGTAGCATTATTGATTGAAGTAGGTGTGTCATTGTTGGAGGAAGTGTGTCACTGAGGACAGGCTTTTAGGTCTAGTGTAGCATTCTCTTCCTTCTGACTGCCAATCTGCATGTAGAACTCTCAGTTCCTTCCCCAGCACCATGTCTACCAGCATACTGTCATGCTGATAATAGACTAAACCTCTGAAACTGTGAATCAGCCCCAATTAAGTGTTTTCCTTTATAAGAGTTGTTGTGCTCATAGTGTCTCTTCACAGCAACAGGAACCTTAAGACAACATCCCACAATCAGTTTAATCTCTGCTTTTTTCAGGAGTTATACTTTTCTGTAATAGTCTCTTTTCTGTTCAGTTCAGTTTGCTATGCCATCATGGTTAAATTTGGTTGTTTACATGTGTTCAGATATATATATATATATATATATATATATATGCATTTCTTTTACAATTTCCAGTTCAGTAACATACAGTCATTTATACTAGTTGATAATTATTCTTTGAATTTCTGTGGTATCAGTTATAATTTATTCCTTTCCATAACTTATTTGGTTTATTTAAATCTTTTCTCCTTGGTTAGCATAGACAAAAATTCTGGAAATACCTATTAAAATATCATAATTTGTTACTTTTGTATTTTTGTTTCTGTATCATTAATACCTGTTCTGCTATGTGCCACTTCATTTTTTATATTATTTTGTGATAATTTTTTATTGCTCTCCTACTTATTTGATGAATGTAATTGGTGGTTTATTGAAGATCTTTCTGCTTTTTAATGCAGGCACTACCATCCCTCTTAGTACTGACACATGCTATATTTCTGTTTCCATTTGTTTTAAGAACTTTTTAACTTCATTTTCATACTTTGTTAATTATTGAAGATTCAAGAATATCTTTACTTCCAGATATTCTTATAATTGTTTAATATCATATGTTAATTCACAGTTTTATTAAAATGTAGTCTGTGGGAGGGTCCACCTGTATTTCTGTGCTTTGATTGGTTAAATAAAGAGCTGCCTGGCTTATAGTTAAGTTAGCCCTTAGGTGGGCGGAGTAGACAGAACGGAAGTTCTGGGAGGAGAAGAGAGGAAGTGAGCAGACACCACGAGCCACCGTCGCAGATGGATGCAGGTTAGACCTTTCCGGTAAGTCACCACGTGGTGACTTATAGACTTTTATAATGGGTTAGTTTAATTATGAGAGCTAGCCGGGAAAAGGCTAGTGATAATAAGCCAGGCAGAGTTTAAATGAATAACGTTCTCATGTTTTCATTTCGGGCATAAGCAAGCAGCCAGCAGCTGAACGGGCTGGCAGCTGGGGGCTTGGGAGCCAGGCGCTGGGGAACCTACAACCCGCACCTCTACCCCACATACAACAGTAGTCAAAGAAGTTTCATATGATTTTGTTTATTTATCATTTTGTTTGTTTATTAAGACTTGTTTTGTGGCCTAACATATAATCTATTCTAGAGAATATACTATATGCTGCTGAAAAGATTGTGTTTTGATATCGTATTGATAGATGAAATTTCTTGAAAGTGTTTACTAGGCCTGCTTATTTTATAGTGTGATTTAGCTCTGACATTATCTGTTGCTTTGTATTGATAACATGTCCATTAATGAACACAGTGTTTTTTTCAAAGTGCCAACTATTCTTTAACTGGTGTCTAACTCTTCACCAAAACCTAGTGAGATCTGTTTTAAAACACTTGTTGATTTGGCATTATGTACTTACATACTTACATTTTTTTTGCTTTTTTAATAATTGATTCCCTTCTCACAATGTACTCACCTTATTTATCTTATTACATTGTTTGACTTCTAGTTTAAGTATAGTTATCCTGCTCAATTGTGGTTTCAATTTGTTTGGATATCTTTTCTGACCATTTCACTTTTAATCTGTGTATTTTTAGCAATAAGTTGAGTTTCTTTTAAGCCAATTGTTTTTAAAGTTAACTAATTTACTTACTTTGTATCCTGATCGTAGCCTCCCCTCCCTCATCTTCTTTTGTTCCTGCTTCCATGTCCCCTCCACACCCCCTTAATCCATCCCTCCTCCATATTTGCTCAGAAAGGGGCAAGGCCATAGACATTAGCAAAGCATGACATATCAAGTTGTCTACCAAAAGACCAGGCACTCCCCTGTCCCCATGCATTTAGGCTGGGCAAATCAATCCAAATAATGAACATATTCCCAAGAACTAGCCAAAGCACCAGGGACAGCTCCTACTCCCATTGTCAGCAGTCCCACAAATAGACAAAGTTACACAACTGTCACATAATTACAGAGGGCCTAAGTTAATCCCATGCAGGCTTTCTGTTGTTTGTTCAGACTCTGAGTTTTCATGAGCCAGGCCATTTCTATGGGTTTTCCTCATATGGCCTTGACCTCTCTGGCTCCTAAAATCCCTCCTCCTTCTTTTTAGCAGGACTCACTCACTGAGCTTGGCCTAATGTTTGGCCATGGGTCTATGAATCTGCCTCCATCAGTCACTGGATGAAGGCTCTGTGATGACAACCAGAGAAGTCATCAACCTGATCACTAGGGATGGCCAGTTCATGCTATGCATCCAATGATGCCTAGAGTCTTAGCTGGGTCCATCATTGCAGACTCCTGGAAGTTTTCCTTGCACCAGGCTTCTACCTTACTGCATAAAGCACCCCCTCTTTAATTGTTTTATTTATATTACATACCAAACTCAGTTACCCCTCCTGCCCCTCCTCCTGCTTCCTTCCCAACTCCCCTCATCCCATCTCCCATCATTCCCCAGAAAGGGTAAAGCCTCCCATGCAGAGTCAACAAAGCTTGGCCCATTAAGTTGAGGCAGGACAAAGCCCCTCCACCTGCATCAAGTCTGAGCAAGAAACCCACCATAAGGAGTGGTCTTCATAAAGCCAGTTCATGCACAAGGGATAGATCCTCATCCCACTGCCAGGGGCCCCTCAAACAGACCAAGTTACACAACTGTTGCCCATATACAGAAGGCCTAGTTTGGTTCCTTGCAGACTCCATGGCTGTAAGTCTGGAGTTTGTGAGTTCCCACGACCTTGGTTCAGCTGTCTCTGTAGATTGACCATCATGATCTTGACCCACCTTGCTTGCTCATATAATCTATCTTCCCTTTCTTTGATTGAAATCTCATTACTCACCCTGGTGGTTGGCTGCAGATCGCTGCATCTGCTTCCATCAGTTACTGGATGAAGATTGTATGATGACAGTTAGGGTAGTCACCAATCTGATTACAGGGGAAGGCCAGTTCAGACACCCTCTCCACTAGGAGTCTTAGCTGGGGTCATCCTTGTAGATTCCTGGGAATTTTCCTAGCAACAGATTTCTCCCTAACCCCATAATGTCTCCCTCTATCAAGATATCTCTTTATTTGCTTTCCCACTGCATTCCTCCCCCAACTCACCCTCCGATTCCCTCTTGTTCTCATCCCCCATCTCCTCCTCTCTACCTCTCCCAGCCCCCAGTTTTCTCATGAGATCTCATACCTTTCTCCTTCCTGGGATTATCCATGAATCCTTCTTAGGGTCCACCTTATTATCTAGCATCTCTGTAGCTATGGATTATAGTTAAGCCCCCTTTCCAACCATCTTTCTCAACACTCTCCCCATCTGTTCACCCCTCAACCCAATCTCTCAAGTTCCCATGCATACCAGCCCACAGTGCAACCAAGAGATCTCCCTGTATTTCCCTTTACCAGGGAGATCCATGCATCCTTCTTGGGGCCTCTCTGAGTCTGTTGATTATGGCATGATATCCTTTACATTGTAGCTAAAATTCACTTATGAGTGAATACATAACCATGTTTGGCTTGCTGTGTCTGGGTTACCTCACTAAAATGATGTTTTCTAGTTCCATTCATTTGCCTTTAAATTTCCTGATGTCACTGTTTTTAACAGATGAGTAATACTCAAGAATCTAGACATCAAAAAAGACAAATAATTCTATTTAAAAATTGGATACGGACCTAAACAGAAGAATCTCACATGGCAGAGAAACACTTAAAGAAATGTTCATTATCCTTAGCCATCTTGGAATGGAATGAAATGAAAATCAAAGCAACTTTAAGATTCTATCTTACACCTATCAGAAAGACTAAAATCAAAAAGAAAAAATGACAGCTTATGCTGTAGAGGATGTGAATCAAGCGTGAACACTCCTCCATTGCTGGTAGAAGTACAAACTTGTACAGCCACTTTGGAGTCAATATGGTGATCCCTCAGAAAATTGGGAATCAGTCTACTTCAAGACCCAGTGATACCACTACTGGGTATCACCCAAAGGATATTCAAATAAACTACAAGGACACTTGCTTAACTATGTTCAAAGCAGCTTTTTGTAATAGCCAGGACCTTGAAACAACCTCGATGCCCCTCAAATAAAGAATGGATAAGCTGATTTTCTTAATTTTTCAAAAAAATTTAAAAATTTTTAAAATTAAATTTTAATTATTGGATCTCATCCAACAATCCATTCTGTCCTTTGAGTATGAAATTTTTGTATATGTATTGCCAAAATAAACTCGATAAACTTTAATTTACTGTCTTTATTAATATTTGTATTTATTGTTGAGAATTTCATGTGTGTATGATAAAATATGATCATATCCAACCCTCATTTTTCCTTCCAAATCCCCTAGGTATATGTCTTTCCCCCAACTTTGTGTCTTTTTGTTGTTGCATTTTGAGGACCCATTAAGTCTAATTAGTATTAGGGTTGTGGGACCATCCACTAGAGCATGGGAAACATTCGTACCCATCATGTAAACACAATAAGCTTTCATTCTTTTTTTCTTTTGTGTATTGTTTAAATTAGCAGATTTTGTACCTTGACATGCTTGCATGATGGCAGAATTAATCCTGTTAGTTTAAGATGTGACATCCTTTACAATACTTTTGTAAGACTAATCGAGTGGCATTAGAATCCTGATGTTTTACTTCTATAATAAAATCTGTTTTTTTTTTTCATTTCTGGGACTAGCTTTTTCTGACAATTAGTAGACAGTTGCTTTACTTCCAAATTATTTCCTGCCCTGGCTTATAATATTTATGCTTAGAAATTTGTTTCCAAATGAGATTCTGTTTTATGTGACTTTATTGTTTTTTCTTGCTTTCTTTACCATTGTCTGTTTTCCTTGAACTTTTGGTTATTTAATTATATATGCTTAGGGAAATATTTTGATAGAATAAAATTGGAAACCTTTGAACATCCTAGATCTAAATGTCTGAATATCCTCAAATATATAAGAAGTACTATGATTTTTTCCTGTTGTTGTTGGTAAGTTGATTATGTGTCTTTTCTCCCTACTCGTCCTTTTTCAGGACATCTATAATGTAAATATTAGTTTACTTAATGGCTTTTCATGTTTCCTAGGTTTTCTCACCTATCTCAACTATTTCAAAAGCTCTGTATTCAAATTCAGAAATTCATTCTATTTAAAGTAGTATATTACTGAAGATTACTTCTATGTATGTTTTTAGTTTACTGACCCCATTAGCCCCACAATTTGTTTCTTTTTAATTATTTCTATCCCTTTGTATTTTTATTCAGATAATAGATTATTTTTCCAGTTTTTTATCTACACTATGTTCCAACTCAGAGAATTTTGTTCAAATTATTATTTTGCATTTTTATTTCTCTGGGGAGAGTATGTCAATAAAGAATGATGGTGTTCCTTTGTAGAAATCTTTATTTTTAACATGTGTTTTTCATCTTTACATTGTGCATCTTATAAGTTGTCTCTTCCAATTTTATACAGTGGCAATCACAGTGAAATATTTTCATCTGAAGATTTGCCCTAGTGTCTTTATTGGGTAAATTACACTCACTTCGGCTCTATGCTGCTCCAGTAGCGCAGTCTATATAATTTCTTGTGCTGTACCAAATATCCTTGTTGCTAACATGAATCTCTGTGGTCGTGGCTACAGGGATCTTTTGAAATTGTTTCAAACACTATACTATATTTATCTTATGTTGGGCAAATTCAATAGTGATTCTGTGTTGTAAGTAGCGGGGAGAGGGGTGTGCGTGTTGTTTGTTCCCAGCACCCAGCTCCCAAGCCCCCAGCCACTGGCCTGCTCAGCTACTGGTGGCTGCC